>JAMKCH010003349.1:0-65520 GCA_023653785.1 Ophioderma brevispina | reverse complement strand
CCACACCAACATAATCCTCTTCTCCCGTCCACGATCTTCAGCCAAACAGACATTTGGACAATGATTATACTCTTATATCGCTTTCAATGCAATACCTTATTTGCAATAATATCTTGATTTCGTTATTAGTACATCATTGGCCCCATAGATAAGGTTTGGTACATGTATTACAACATGAATTGGGCCACTCTGGACTCTATTACGGATACTTAGAACAATTAAGAAGAAATGCCTGGTGCCGGGTGTAACCCCCGCCCTTAAGACAGGCTTTGGCGGTTTTAATTGCGAACAATAGCAGAGGATGCCTTTCACCAAAAGAGAGATATGAGAAATTCTATAATAGAAACTGGTCGCATTAGGTGTAAGAACTGGTTTATCACGGAAACGAGAACAATTTGTAATTGCAAATAGAAAATAATTGTACTACTCAACATTTTTGTATGTGTATGTGATGTAATGTAACATTTCAAAACTGTATTTAGCAAAAGCGACTCTAGCTATTTGTACACATTTTCACAAACCATCATTACGCCTCATATTCCTAAGCATTACGACCCTTCTCACACTTCTTCCACATTGAACCTTTACACCGGTTGCAAGTGATAAGAAAGTGGTTGACCGTGTTGTAGAAAAGTTTTTTAATTGCTATGCGTAAGTAAATATAAATGGTTTTATCAGTTCAGTTCAGGATTCAGTTTTGTCTTTTATTTCAGATATCTGTTTTACAGTTTTTAAGCAATCACACTAATTTATTCATATTGTATTTACTTAATACTAAATCAGTCCTTATCGCTAACACCTTTATATTAAAATGATCAGCTAACCTAATAATTAAATGTTTAAGATCATATGAAACCGTTAAGATACATTGCTAACATCTTCGGAAAGGATCATTTTTGATAACCTCTTGTGTTCTTGAATAGTTTGATTTCATAATTTGGCCGTTTGGGAAGATACATTGAATTGGTTATGGAAATATAGTTAGCCTGGAAACCCGGTGTCGTTCTCACGAAGTCAATTGGTCTTGACAGACCTGGAAAACCGCAATTTATCTCACGTTGTTATAGACAATCGTGAAACTGGTTGAAGCGCAATATTCGATAGACACCACCCTCGTTTATACAACTTACGCCCACTCGGACGGACGGCTGGGGACGATCTGCATAGTAATTTGATTGTAATGACAAAAGATTTTAATATCGAAAAGAACAACCGCACGAACTCAATTTAAAATATGTATTATAGTTTTAATGCTAAGTTGTTACCAACGGATTGCTTCAAGGTGGCCAAATTGTGTGTGTTGCGTTTAAGAAACAATATTGACAGCTCTTTTTAATAGAGTTCTTTTTTTTTCGTTGTGGGTTTTGTTTATTTATTAAAATAATTTTCTAAATTACTGGATATTCCTATAACAGGGACTTTAAAAGTGGTGCACTTAATTAAGTTTTAGCAAGTTTGTACAATTATGTTTAAAAAAACAACGCTTATGGTATTGTAATTGCTAAGGCCTAAGTGCGATTATTCCGGCATCGCGCAGTAAGTACTGCCACTTATACGGCAGATAAATACGGCAGTTGACCAAAAACTTGTACGGCAATCTGGCACAAGAATTTCATCCAGCAAATTGGTTTTGATGAAACTTATACCCTGGACTTGTACGGCCGAAGGATAAAATTGCTTCGCTCAGACCGGGGGCAATTAAGTGCCACTCGTCGCAGCGTGCAATTCACTTGATTCTTTTGTAATGCGCTCTTCTGATCCACCGACACTTAAATCGGATTTAAAAGTTATGACTTGTTAAGTGAAGGAAATAAACAGTTGTCTATCACTCAGGTTTGCAATCATGATCAAACATGAAAGAGAATGTCCTTTTTTTCTTTTCCAAATAATAGACCATTTTAGAGGTAATCCTGCTGTCAGTTTTTGGATTTGTTATATTAATTATTATTTGGAGGATAACTTTAGAGTACTTTTCTTGTATAATCTCATCCGAAAGTTTTTCTCAACTAAATACCCAATATTCTTTAATTATGTATACCCTCTATTATCTACTAAATAATATTTTATTTTTAAACGTTACCTGCGAGCGTGATACTAAACATTTTCAATAATATATTAAAAATTGTACTTCGTGATGAAGTCCCAACTTTCATGTCCGTTACACCCCTTTTTATGTGGAAACCGAAATAGCAGATCTTGCATCATGAGAACACTTTTACTGGGTGTTAGTAAGTTTCATTCTTATATATTGGAACAAGTTCAACTCAGTCCACAGTGTGCACTTTGCACTATGCCCATTCAAGGGATCGATTGACTTAACGCATAACGCTAGACCGCGGTGCATCACTGAAGATGGATTCCCCGGGTGTGGCCGGGAGGGTGGTTATTTCAGGTGATTGCCATCACCTGCGTGCCTGTTTCGATCATGGCGTATAGTGTGCAAAATAGTTATTATTACGGTGACCGTATCCTACATATTGCCACATCACTACCTATATAATTAGGTCTATATCAGGTTTTTAATCATGGAGAAGAATGATTTTGTAATATTTCGATGGTTGGCTATATTTATCCTGATTTTTCCAATGGATTTTATTTGGGTTTTTGATCGCGATCTTATAGCCTCTGTGTTTCGTGTATGTTTACCCTTTTCTTATGATTATGACATAACGAACTATGACATATCTTTCAGAGCTTATTTTCTCCTTTCAAGAGTAGGATCCTTTTCCCTCTATCATAATGAGCATCGTACCTGTTAAATTTGATACTCCTCTAAATTTCTTAGATTAAAAACTAATCTATAAATTTTATTGCTACTCTAGGGACAAATCTAGTTTAAATTATAATTTACATCAAAATACATTGAAAATAGATTACAAATTTTAATGAAAAATTTAAGATTTGTCCTCCGTTTAATCTAAGAAATTTAGAGAGTAAACCCTTGTCATTTACTTATTTTCTCTTTGTGATTTCCCTCACGCCCGTCCTTGTAATTCCGTGAAAAAGAAGTGCTGGTTATGTAGCCAACGTCTTTTTAATAGGACATAAAACTGTGGCGTAAAATTAGTTCTAATGGTTTCTCAAATAGACCAACAACATATTTTGTGTATTCACTGTACAAAACGCGTCGTAAACTTTACAGTATTATCGTACATCCACAGTGTCCCCAAAACACGATACAATGTAAAACTGTATGTTTTAGAAAATAATATGTGTGTTGGTGAGTGTATTACAGAGTGGTAAATAAAAAAAAGTATTGGTTTACCACCTCAACTTAGTGGTCCTGTCTGCCAATAAAATGTCCTTTCTTTACATCGCGTACTTGTAATTTTACAGTTTGTTGTAAATATAGAGTCAAATCTGATGGCCGAGAATGCATCAGAATTCGATTGTATTCCAAGCAAAACTGTGAGTAATGTGTATATCGTAAAAGTATTGCAAGTAAGTGCCCATTTCCACCCAAATTACTACACCATAGCATTCCGTAAAATGGGACGTTTCGGTGGCCTATGCACATAGTGGCCTCGTACAGTGAACGTATTTTTCGAGTTTTCGCACTTGCCCGTTTTGTTTTCCCAGATTGTTGATTTGGTTCAGAATGCATAAAATCATCAAAACACGTGATTTTTTTATTGTGAGTTTACTTAGAATGTGCGAAAATTAAAGGCACGATTACCCGGCCTGATGAGTAGATCGCCCCACTTAGTTAGTAGCCTGTCAACCATGTAAACTGTTTTACCCTGTGTAACTGTTAAAATTTACAGTTGTTGTAAGATAACACTCCAACGCTGCATTGTTGTATACAACTAATATCTCGTAAAAAATATTATGTGATGTATTATTTACCAAATAAACTTAACAGACATACACGCGAGACATCCAGACGGAGCGGCCGGGGCATAACAGTAGATCGCACGATCGCATTGTAACTCGGCCACGCTTAAAAGACGCTTATCTTGTAAAAGGTATTTTTACAAAGAGTAATAATGGTGACATTCTTTAAATCAGGGCTGCAGTGTAACAATTTAGGCAAAATTTAAAATATTTAGTATTTGCTGCAATTTCCCCGGAATTTACAGCCCAATACTGTAATTTATTGGGCTTTTTTATAGCATTTTTACGGTAGTTTCACTGTCATTTTCGAGAGCAAACTTGTTTTTAAGCGGTTCAACTTATTTTCATTTGTTTTTCCCGTAATTTCTTTGTGTTCATTATATATTAAGGTTTTTGAATATGGATGCACCATGTGATGTCGTCACTGTTATGAAATGTGAAATAAAATTGATGGAATAGTAGCCTCTTCTTTGTTGGAAATTGGGTCCACACGACCATCTAATTATGTTATATTTTTAGGTATGACCGGTTGTTTACTATCCAATTTTAAAATGGGCTTATGGGGAAACATATTTTATACGGCTTTTAAATTACTTGTAGCTTTAATGAAGCCACTAAAGCGCAAAATAAGACAAATAAAAAAAAACGTGAATTTTACCGCTATACAGTAATGATCCTACAATGTTTTGATCTGGAGGCTGACAAATTTATTGATCAACCGTGGACTAGAGGATCTTAAATTCTCGGTAACATGATTTAAAAGTCACAGTTTACCTCGGTACTGTTCGCAAAACGATATAGGCCATAAACAGAAAAGAAATTTTTATATAGGCCTACATGTACTCGTAAAAGATACATGTTTGGAATCGTGAATGGACGCTGGGTACCGATCAAGAGAGTACAGAGATTAACACAATTCTAAATATGAAATATATAGAAAAATGTATGAGTCGAAGCTTACGAAGAATTAGAAAATTAATGGAGAGTGTTTCCTTTTTACTTAAATTCGTAAAAATAAGCAACGAGTTTAATCATTGTTTAAAGATGTTCACCTTTAAAAGAAAGTGAGCAAGAAAAACTTTTTAGTTTTTAAAGAGGAAACAGGTCCGACTAAGGCCACACGTGCGGGCGGAGCGAAAAGAAAACCAAACGAACGCGAGGGGCAAGCGCTCGACAGTCAGCATAATAGCGGTTGTGCATTATTACATGAAAATACTGCTCAAAGGAACAAGAATGCCAATTAACCACTAGCTTTTTCACATATTCGCATCTTTCAAGTTTTACATGCTTTAACCAACAAATATTTAAGGGCACTCATAATATTCCTCGCTGAAACGAAGTAAAGTTCCATTGAAGGACTGATTGAATCGGTTATTGTCCTCCCGATGGGGTGCCACTTGAGATTCCATGTTTACGACCTCGGCGACACAATGGGGGTGGTTGATTGCATACAATCGAATGGGAGACCAACTTATACGGCAGTCCCGTTGAACTGCTGCCGTATTTGTTATGTGTGACAGTGTGTGGCACGAATAAAAAGACATTAACTTATACGGCAGACCAGCACTAAAAGTACGGCAATGTTGCCGTATAAATTTGCAGTACCACTGCAGCCGCTGCCGGAAACATTTCGCACTTAGGCCTAACAAATCGAGTCAACCATCGTGACCTCATTGTGCACTGCCATGGATAGAACGACCTTGTAGAAGAGACTCAAAGCATGGATGACAAAACTGAATATAAAAAAGTAAGGATAAGAGTGTGTTTAACCATTGGGTTAGCCAGTATAAACATAATTACAGTTTATAAGTAATAGTAACGGTTTCGTCCTACAATATGTAATAAATACTCAGATATAAATTGGTCACGTTTTGAACAAACTCAACATTACGTATCATATTCCTAAGCATTAACGACCATTGCTACACCTTCTATCCACTTTTAACTTTACAACCGGTTGCAAAGTGATAAAGAAAGTGTTTGACCGTGTTTAGAAAAGTTTTTTTAATTGCTAATGCGTAAGAAAAATATAAAATGGTTATTAGTCTTTCCTGTTTTTTCAATTTGTCTTTTATCTTCAGATAACCGTTTACAGTTGTTAAGCAATCACACTAATTTATCATATTAAATTTACTTAATACTATAATCAGTCTTAATCGTCTATACAACTTTAAGATTAAAATGACAAGCTAACCTAATAAATTAAAATTTTAAGTCTCAATATGAAACCCGTTAAGAAACAGTTGCTAACATCTTCGAAAGGATTCAGATTTTTTTGATGAACATCATGTTGTTCTTTAATAGCTTAATTTCATAATTGGCCGTTTTGGAAGATACATTGATTTGTTAGGAAATATAGTTACCTAGTAACCCTGGTGTCTTTTCTCCCCCGAAGTCAATTGGTCTGAGAGACCTGGAAATCGCAATTTATCACGTTTTATTAGACATCGTGAAACTGGTTGAAGCCCAATATTAGATAGACACACCTCGTCTATATACATCTCTAGCCCACTCGGACCGACGGGGGCTGGGGACGAATATGCAATAGTAATTTGATGATTCCAAAAGATTTATATCGAAAAGAACAACAGCACGAACTCAATGAAAATATGTATGTAGTTTAATGTTTGTGTTACCAACGGATGCTTCAAGGGTGCCAAAATTGTGGTGGTTGGGCTTAAGAAACAATATTGACAGCTCTTTTTAATAGAGTTCTTTCTTTTTTCTTTGGCCAATTAAAGCATATTTAATTACAATGATATTTATAAATTACTGAATATTCCTATAACAGGGACTTTAAAAATGTGCACTGTAGTAAGGTGGTTTCAAGCTTGTACAAGTAGTGTTCAACGCTCTAAGGCATTTGCAATTGCTAAGCAAATTCGAGTCAACCACAAACCTCATTGTGCCTGTATGGATAGAACAACCTCGTTCTGTAGAAGAGCTCAAAAGCTTGTGACTAAACATGCATATTAAAAAGTATGGATTAATTAAAATCTGGTGTTTACATATTTGTAGAAGTATAAGACAAATTACAGTTTATAAGTACGGTATTCGTCCTACAATATGTAATAAATACGGCAATGTAAATTTTCCACGTTTTGATATAATCAATTTGACGGATGTACGTGTTACCTATAGGATTCATGAAGCAAGTGGATAACACTAGCTCGGCATTTCATGGAATAAGGAGTCTAGCGTTAATGGCATGATGCCTAATTGAACAATGCCAATTGCGATACATCTCATCAAAAGGATGATATTACGTCCACCCAGAATGCACCGTTTTGGGTAATTTCCCTCATTTAAGCCGTGCGATCTCAGAAAAAAAATTATTCTTAACAGTTAAACATAAAAAAAAAACATGACTTTTACGAATTACACTCGTTTTAGCCATCAAGTACTAGTTTAATGTTAACGCTGATCAGGAAATGTATTGTGGTTTATTAAACTCTTGAAACTTTTTTTATATCTTGACTTTTTTAAGTACTGACATATGTTTAGTACAGTACAGTACAGTTACAGTATAGACACATTACAATCATTATGGGATTTTTCAAAACACCGCTGAGTTCATTCAAAAGTAAGATTATGGTCTACCACATCAAAGGGATGCAGATGCTTGCTGTGACATATACCTCTTTTTGTTAGAGCCAGGCAAAAGTATCTTAAACAATAAAAATGCTACAGAGTTACTGGATTACCATCATAGTCTTATTCCTATAGAAATGCTGCTATTAGCTCTACATGGTGAGTAAAATGGACTCTGGTTGTGTCCGCCATTTTGCATATGTAAATAATATATATCATGGACGTATTATTTTAAGCTTTAATGCACTTAACGGTCAATAACATCGCTAGTTATAGTCCGAGCTTACAGTTTTGAACGAGAGAGTCGTAGTTGGGCTCTGTCCACAGGATTCACATTCGGTGAACGGCGGAGCAATCGATGTCCAGAAGGAAATAAGTACAGAATAAATATGATGATATTTAACCCCACCAAACACAGTCACAACTTATCACTGATGCCCTTTATCCATTTTTCCCCTTATCACTCATAAAATCATTTGAAAAATAAATGATATTACATTTATCGGTTCTGGAAGAACTAAATGAATAAACGCAGTCGTAGACAGAAAACAGCGGCGCGGTGGGGGACAACCTTTCGAGGTAAGAAAATACGTACGTATTGTTTTGATTTGTACATCAAAATATTCCACATCTTTAAAGAATGTTTAAAGTATTTCCTACCATTATATCACTGGCTTTGCACCATTAAGATACAACTTAATTTAAACATAAACATGGATATACCTCATTTTGTGGAGTGATTTGCTTCTTTGATTGTAGTATATTCAAATGGGAATCCCAGGACAAGGACAAAACTGACTACTTGATTAAAAAAATTAACAGGCTCGGTATATACCTTACTGATCGTCTTCTTCTATGATGCTCAAAAACAGTTTCTCAAATATGATCTAGCCAGAGATTGGTACACGTCTGGCTGCTCCACTGAATTCCTCAAGGTCATTGTCTGGCATTGTTGCTCCAACATTGGGAAGACCAAGAGATGTTCCATTGTCTGTGGTGGCTGTCCCACAACAACAGGTTTAGTGTCCTGATTTGCTTCAAGGTAGCCCCAATTCTGCCAGGAAACCTTAGATCGACCAATTCGGGTTCTCAAATCTGTGAGGCATCGCCATTCAGCCCCATGAAGGAGTCAGCTCCACGGGGGAGATAGCTGCTCCATCCAGGTTTAAATACCAATAGAGGGTATTTGGTTGGTACAAGTCCCTCTTTCCACAAGGCCCGTCTTCTTGAACTCCTAGAGCCTGTTCAAGAGGTTGGATTTGCTTAACAAGACACTCTCTCTGGATTTAAGGCGGTTGGGTTGGCCAGCAGGTCCCTTGCAAGCTCACAACACTATGGCGGAGTGTCTAATGGAGAAATTCCGCTAGGACGGTGTTGGACGAGATATCCTGTGATACGCCGGCAGGAGGCGTTAACCGCGGTTATCAGCTTATTGGCCATGGGTTGTATTTCCTAACAGTGCAAGCATACTTAACTGATGTGAAAGATCTGGCAACAAAACGAAAACTACTGTATGTTAGTAAGTTTTCCGTTGATATCACACCTATGTTCAGCAAATGTGTTCCTTAAAGATTGCAAAATGGCGGATTAATCAGGGTCCATTTTGGGGGGCCTATAAGTGTTGCTTCACCTGGGTGCTTTATATGTGTATATAACCAAGTCCACAAATAACCTGGAGTCCCCGGCAATTTTCGGTCTATCGCTTGCTATCATATAGTTTAATAAGCAGTAGTAGTGTGTGAGCTTTATTCCGTAAAATTATTGATTCAAGTACTACAAGTAATGCGTTGTTGCCAGATCAGTTTACATAGCATTGTATATTAGTTTGAGACTACAGATAGAAATGTTAAACATTGCTGGTACAATACCCGTAAAATCTTTCTTTGATTTAATCAGTCTTCATATTTTAGAGTAAGGGAATTCTGTGATGATGTAAACGCTTTGCTCTTATGGAAAAGCGCGAGTTGGGAGGGCGCGAGTGGGTTTGTTTGTAGCAGTCGGTCGTTCATTTCTTTCTTCAATGTGGCCCGGGTTCGATCACCGGATTGAGCAAGTGCCGTAGTGAATTGGTCTCCGATCCATACTCCGCATCACAGGTTTTCTCCGAGATCACGGGGTTCCTCCTGCATCTAAAATCGGACTTCTTTCCATAAAATCTTTCCCCACTGTTCTGGAATTGATCCTTGAATTTAATGGATAGCAATATTGGGTTGCCCGGCAAATCCCCCAAAATGTTATAATAAATATCAAATACCACATTTAGCAGTGTCTCATATCGATTGTACTGTAAGAACACCACTGATGGGCACCGTCTGTTTATTTTGATAAGCTAGAGAGAAAAAACCATGTATTAAATCACGGCCAGTGCGACGCTTTTTCTTGTCTATTTTGACAAAGTTATCGATTTTATCGTAAAACTAAAAGGATCGAAAACAAGCTTTTTACTGATATACAATATAAAGTGAATGAAACAATGTGTATACCTTTATTTATTTAATTGCTTATCTACTGCAAAAAAAAAAAAAATGGTCTTGATTTAAAAAAAAATGAACCCGAAGTACCCCGAAGGAAGTATCTCTTAATGTGACTGGTCATAGGATTAGGATACAAAATAAATACCTTGATGTTGTAATGAGATACTTCAGATTCGTGAAGAACATGGAGAATGCCTAGATGTGGCATTTCACGAATAACGGTTTGTCGGATTATGGGCATGCATCAGATAGGGACAGATTTGCAAAATACGCATTCGATATTAAAAACGGCTTTGAAGAAAGATTTTTTTTACGACTTCATACGCTCTACATTGTTTAATTAATTCAAAAAATATATTTCAACAAAAAGAAGTTAAATTTCAAAATATATTTCACTAATTAAAAGTACCAAGTATTTAGATATGTAAAAAATATATATGTAATAAAATACGTACTATATGAAACGACAAAATAGAAATGTCAACGTTGTATATAACACATACGTCACGCAAATACGTCGTTATGTGAAAGTGTTGCGCAAATACATCACTATGGTGAAAACAACAAAATCGCAAACTACCGGTAATGAGAAAAGACGTAGCACAAATACTCGTTATGTGAAACATGAATACGTCAACATGCAGAAGATACAATGCTATGGACCTGCGCAGAATAGATTTCGACAAATACTGTATGTGATTGTGGACCATTTAAGGTTTTGCAACTACGTCATAATTAGTAATATTTTATAAATTTAAACACTTTGAGATTAGAAATTTGTTGAATTTGAGAGTAGTACAAAAACACGACATGACCAAATTTCTCCAAAAAGCCCACATTGTCGAATACGTCACTATGTGACGCGGCCGACGATATGATGCATATTTAAATACGACACAATACAATATCCTAAGGAACAATGCCAATTTGAAGATGTGCCAAATAATGGCTTTCCTGATTCCAAATTTCCTCCGAGATTTATGATTTATGCTCTCAGTGACTGTGAAAACTAATCCAAGCATCGGATTTATCCGTAACATTGTTCGCTTCTCAAATGATTACCAAATAATTTGTAAAAATCTGATTACTAAGTATTAATTTGGCGAGTTTTGGCTACAGAAAACGATGTACTAAATATATCAGTTCTCAAGGTAAACTTTAAGTTTTCATCCTGAAGTAATTGATTTAAATTTATTCGCGTAAAGTAAATGCATTACATTTAAAAATGACTTAATGTGGTTGATTAGCATTCCTCTGATGTCCCCTATCTGTCTGTCTGTCTGTCTTTCTGTGTATTTGTCTGTCTGTTTGGACATCTGTCTGTGTGTCTGTCTGTCTACCAACCTCCATTTTCATCTATATTAAAGGTGCAACGAGAGATTTCACATAACATAAACAATATGAAAATTTTGATTTTTGCATTGGTGTTAAGCTTTCTATCTAAACATCACCATCTAAAAGGATTAAGCTGAGAACTGTTTTAGTATAAAAATTGTGAAATTTGTAATTTCCTATAGAAGCAAATAGGAAGTTCAGCCTATGTTTTATATTGAAATATAATCATTTAAAATTCACCTTGTGTTTTCACTTTTAAGACATTTCTACAGCCAAATAAAAGGTAAGAGATCTATTGAGTATCTAATCTATATGAAACCACACCTCGAAATCTCTCGTTGCACCTTTAATTAAGCTAAATCCAAGCTATATATCTCCTTGTTGATCCATTTTTTAAGTCTTGATGAAAATTGAATAGCACAGATTTTTGACTGCGCTGCTTAATGCCATATAAAAGAACGAGGGATAAGCATGTGTTTTTTGTAGTTAGATATTAGGGCAATGTAATTGGATCGTTATGTTCACGCATGGGTTCAAATTCTTGAGGGTAACCCATTCACTACTTTGATTCACTACTCTAATGCCTTTAATTACTAGATTTAACACGTGTTTAAGAGATTGTTGTTCGAGGTTTCTTGACGCGCAGGCTGGGGCACAAATAGGTTATTTAAACAGCGTTTGATTCCGGGTTTTGATTTCACAAGCAATACTCAAATGTTTGGATTTCAAGATGACAACGCTGATGTTCCAGAGATGTAGTGCGAACAGATTGATTTGCGATTAAAATAAAATGAAGATATCAGATTTCTAAATAAGTTTTCTGTCGTAGTTCATATGTGTTAGGTGTTCAAAGTAATACTGCTTATTCCCATTGCTAAAAAAATTAGGTTCCAAGTACAACAAGTCTAATGAAATCGATATTATTTCTAATTCGAATAACTTCCTTTAAATAACGCAAGATAACTTTTAATGCATTGCAAATTCATCATTAATTTTAAGTGACTTCACAAGAGACAAACAGCCTAATTAGTCAATAATGCAAGATAACTTTTAACACATTGCAAATTCATCATTAATTTTAAGTGACGTCACAAGAGACGCCTAAGTAGTTAATTCTTCTATAAGAATTAATTATGAGTGACGTCTGAATGTGAAAAACGCGCTTACAAGTAGTAAGTTATTGATTAAGATAGAAATTCAAATATAGACATTTTTCATTCTGTAATTCCAAAATAGACCTGATTTGAGTAATACCAGTGAGTATGTACGTGGAGTCATCTGATAATTGTTTTTATGCGATTTGCTAAAACTTAATTAGTATGTACATGTCTAATGTATTAAAACGTAACAACTATCCTAGCGCTATAAATTCAAACTAAATCCGTAGGCGCATTTTGCGCACATTATATATATAGATATGGCGTCACAATGTAATCATTAAAAGTTATGTTTCATTAATAATGGACATATTACTTTTCAATTACACTCACCTGAGAAACGTTTTGTTTTTTGTTTTAAATCAAAACTACTATTATTGTTTTCTCACTAGCAAACCATGTAATCAATCCCTTGTATAGTAGTGGATAAGTATCTTGAGTAAACGAAATTCACCAATTTCTTCGGGTTGATCTTTTCCACAACGAGGATCTAAAAGACAATTAAAAAAAAATAAGCAAACCAAAACAAAAAGGGACGGTAACAACAACAACGACGAACCGTATTTTGACAAATGTAAACAGCAACCACAAGAACAATAACAACAACTACAAAAACAAAACAGAAAAAATGTGGTAAATTTCTGACAGAAAAAATGTGGTAAATTTCTGACAGTGGCTTTAAGTTCCCTTGTAAAATTAAAATCATAACTATTATACTTAACTAATTTAATATAGAGACACACAAATAGATATACATAGATTAAATATTGACATATGGTTGAAAATCTATTCAATTTACCAATTATTGACTATACAACTCAACACTTTTAGCTTGTAATGATACGGACAATGGATACATTCTCGTGCAGCATTCTGCAGAAATTAAGAGCACGCAACATGTTTCCAAGACATGCAGACAAGGGGTACGGTGCAATAATAATTCCCATGACCCGCTTAAATATTTGAGCTTATCATTTTCACTCTGTCAACGTTTGTTTGCCCCAGAGCTAAAAGGAGACAGAATATGGCCTCTATAGAAGACGGGATGTTGAAATCAATCTCCTACTCTAAACATTAGAGTACTACAAATTAACAAAGATTAAATGATGTTATCGTAAGCGAGGTTGTTCACCCTAGCCATAACTAAAACTATATTCTTATGGTTGCTTATTTTATCGTTACGTAGTGGCAAAAGTTTGGGAGATCTGGTACATGCGGAGGTAACATTCTCCTTAATTATTTGACCCCCCTCTTCGTTCCCCGCAAATGCTACGGCGCCCCATACAAAACGTGTAAACTATAGTGCCGCTCCCCTCCCCAAATAAATTTTGATTCTTCCACCACCATTGTCCATAAACACTTCGAGAGCGTTTCATGAGGGCTTTTAATCACTAGCATAGTCCCGTTCGTAGTGTCCTTTAAAGCCTTACTTTGATGGCCTCCAAAGATTAACAGCTCATTTAAAAAATAATGACGGACCCTTCCATTATAGTCTAAGAATTCTCTATACATGTATGTAAATTCTAAGAAAATAAGAGCAATAAGTCTCTTTTAGATCAGAGTGTTTTTTTTTATGTGTAACGCATTTTCAAGACACCCGTTTCAGTAAAAAGCTTAAGTAAGTGGAATAGATGCTAATCCATATCCACATGTGATGTGGACTTGATGCAATATTGTAGTCCATACTATTGTGGTTAATGCTAGTATTGTCCTGGAAACTCTGCTGTAGTACGGGATGTCGAATCGATTGCTATTTGTCCTTAAGAATTAAGAATAACGACCATTCAAACAAAGAGCCATTTCATGCATCTCATTAAAAGGAGATTCATCACAACTTCGCCTCGCTTATTTTTTCTCTTCTCGCTCGTTGATTGAGCAGCCATGTTGCCAACAAAAAAAAACAGATGTGTGAATGGAATTTGAATTTTGTCGATTACTATGTGTCTCACAAATGTCACTGTAATCCTTCAAGTTTTTAAAAAGGGGGACTAAACAATGTCAACCGAAACGCTTTTCAGCATTGTAATGCTCGGAGTAGAGCGGTCCTATTTAGAGTCCCCAATGCCACATGGCTATACATCACTTGAAATTCCCTTCCCCCGCGTAAAATCAATTGAGACCGTCAATACGTACCTTGGAATAACACTATTTATTGCTATCTGGCCATCTGATCGTGATGTGGGACAGGTGGGGTAACTATCAATTGGTGTCTACTCTTCATTGTGATACTGTGGTAAAATCTGTACATTCGAAGTGAGGAGGCCAACTCGTTATTTGTATTGAGGTGACTCTTTAAATAATATAGTTATTTCTTTAATGGCATTATTCACTGCAGATTTGCGTCGATTCAGAAGGCATACAAACCTATTAGACATGTTAGATACTGGAAAGTAAATTACTTTGTTTGACCAATCATCATGGTACAAACTAATAGAACATGACGTAGCAATGCCGCGAGATGGCCGAAGCGTCACTATGGCCGTGAGATTATTGGCAACATTGATGCGCCCATCAGTTCCCGATTAATTTTTTTCTTCTCATTTCGCTAATTAATTTCATTGTAATATCAATCAATATTGAGAATAGTTTTTCAAATAATTTACACATATGTAAACTTAATTAGCATGTTATGTCCCTTAAGTTTCCCTCACGCCTTCAGTTTGAATCCAGAGGGTGTTTTTGAATCAAATCCCATGATGCATTATAATGTGCCTAACCCGAACTGTACAAAACACATGTCAGTAGTCTTAAGGATAAAGTGGTCTCCAAAAGTTTAAGAACACAAGACATTTCCTCACATGCATGCAAAAATTCCCTAAGTACTAACGCTTTGTGGGCTAAAATGAGCATAAAGTCGGGTTTTTTTATGTGTTCAGAATAGGATTTTATTTGATCACATGACCCTATTGAGGGGAAATTTTCCACAAAACTGGTGCATTGTGGGAATTGACTCAATACACCCTCTGGTTTGAATCATTCTACACGATTATTGAAATGGAGATATCGAAGCAAAGAGGAGTACGCGTTTTTATAATGAAATTATGAACCTTTCCTTGTAAGCCACACCAGCATCTAGGTTTTTCGTTTCTGTTGCGTGTATTCTTTTTCATCTCCAATACCGCACCCTTGTATGCATTCATCGTGTCCTCTTACAGCCTGCTCATTTTTCTTTCCATACATCATACATTAAATGCATTTTATTCAACAAACATCATACAAATGTTCATTTTTTCTTTCCTATCAAACATCATTAAATGCATACCATCCAAAGGATCACTTCCATAAAATTATTTATACTAATAATCTTCTCACGCATCTCCTTATGCTTCAGTTGAATTTACAATGTAGTTTTATACATTTTACTTGTTGTTTCTATAGCACTCTATATATAGTTTGCGTCATTGTAGATTCGCGGACAATCAAATTTCCAGAGAAGTGACTCTGTCGCTCCGCTGGCAGGGACAAAAAGTTCGATGGAGATTTGTGGAGCTCATAGGCCAGGATGACAAATAAAAAATGTCACTTTCTTGCATAGGGGTTTAACAATCCAGAAAATCGTGTTTTTGAAGATTGGTTTAAGATTATTTCCTCACTTCAATTAATTTTTCTTAAAATTTATGCTTATGCTTAAAAAAATGCTTATTTATTTATTTATTTATTTATTTATTTATTTATTTTTATTTATTTATTGTTGGGTTGTTTTGTTTTGTTAATGCTTCCTAAACATTAAAAAATAAAGGTTTTGAGAAAATACATTTTTCGCTCTCTTTCTCTCTCTCTCTCTCTCTCCTTCTGTTCGGTAATGGGTTGGCCCTCCTTGCCTGTCAACCACACATTACTATCCTCAACGCATACTAATAATAATAAGGTTTTTGAAATGGCATTGGTCAATTCGCTCTCATGCGGTTTCCCAGATTCTTTGAAGCTGCTTCCCGCTTGAGATCATCCCAGAGATGTTCAATTGGGTCCAAGTCTGGAGAGCTTGATTTTTTTTTAATCAAATCGCTCTACAAATAAAAATGATATTGCTAGTTAGCCTAAAACAATAATAATTATGATAGATTTAAGAGTGATGGACCGTGAGATGTATAGCATAAGAAACAGCAGCACAAATAAGAACATTCGTGTATAGAGCAATATACATGAACTCTTAAGAAATTGGCGAAATCTGAGAGCTCTCCCACAAGTAACAGTGGACCCGGCAGTGGACCGGTAGTGGCGAACAGAGATGTGCAAAGAGCTCCAAAGGCCCGGGGCCGCACTGCCGAAAGCCCTGTCACCCACTCACCCCCTTGTACGAGGAACAGTGAGGAGCGTCTTCAGGTTCACTATGTTCAAATATTCCTATTTGTTGGCTTTTTATGGAGATTTGCTACTCTTTGCATTTTTCTTAAGTTTAGCTGTCACAGAAACAGAAAATCAATGTTGGCATTTTTTTAAATTGTGTATCAGCGGCCATCTTTGATTTCAAAATGGCCGCCATTGAACCTATAATATGCTATATCTTGGCTTTTAAAGCACATAGAAATGTAATTCCAACATCTAAACCTATTTTAGAGGATGTCGATCTCAATGCAACAACATTAGATCATGTGGCTGTGGCGGAGTTTGGTGGTCATTCCAGGCGCTCATTTAAATTCCTTTGTCATCCAATGATTTCCACAAAATCTTTATTGTTTTTCAATTGCTTTGGAACCATTAACAACATTGTTTTGCCTGAGTAACTCTAATTTACTCTTAGGGAAAACAAACAAAAAATCAAAAACAAAAACAAAACATTAAATGCATGTTTACATTCGTACATTTTTAGAAAAATTGATTTAACTGACAAAAGAATCTTTAAACAATCTTTAAAAGCATAATTTTCTCGATTCTTAAAATCCCTATTCAAGAAACGGGAAAGTGTAATTTTTATTTGTCATCAAATTTTATAGATGATAATATTTCAAGGAGAAGGTTAACTGTTGGATGAAACTTTTTTTGCACATTAAATGTGTAATATCTCAGTCTACATTTTGCATTTTTGTAGCAAGTTAAACTTTGTCATAAGTATTACTGGAAGTTGTGTTAAGTGTATTTGGTTACCTTAAAATATCTTTATTTTATATTTTTATGTCTATCAAATTTAAGTCCACCCCTGAGAAAAATGTATTTTTCTGTGGAAAAAAAGTTAGGCTCATCAATAAATACTTCAGTAATATATAGATAGCCATTTTTCAAAGCAAAGATTAAATACCTAAATACAATAATAACAGAAAACGTATTGAGGAGCCAACATGGGCTCTGTTTTCCTCTGGCTTTTCTCGATGTCTCAAGACATCAGAGAATGCCCCAAATATAAATAAATATGACATTTTGACATTATCCATCTATTTTTCCTTTTCAAAATGCAATCTCGACACTCTTTTAATTCCAGTGTGCGTGTTTTCTCTTAGATCTTCTGACCCAGACATGACGTGCCTTTAATACAATACAAATTATTGTTATACATTACAAATTCTCTCAGTCGGTGTTTTCTAGGACATAGCCGTTGTCTGCATTTAATAAGAAACGTGTGGAAGGTCAGTCACTGCTCAGAATCGAATAGTCACAAGATCTTATTTTACTCTTGATACACAATATTTAATAGAAAATCCAAATCCAAATTGGACAAAAAATAAACAAAAAGTAAACTAACACTTAAGTGCATAAGGGGGGGGGGGTCCATGTGGACCCAGGAGTTCGTTTTCGCCCGCCATGTTTTAGCGCTAAATTATGCTTGCCCGATATTTTATGTAATTGCCTAAATGTCAGTTGCGCATATTTTGGTGAAAAAAATCAAATCGGTCATGGCGTTTTATACTCATTAGCATAAAAAAGTACTTTGGGCGCTTCTCAAAATTTGTTTTGTCCATAAAATCAAACCAGAATAACTTTTTTTTATTTCAGCAATGTAATTGTATTGATGTCCTACTATTATGAGCCAAAATTTATGGAAAAAGTCCTTCGGGAAAGTGTTTTTTTTTCATTTTTGGACGGGAGAATTGGGTGCGGGTTTCAAAAATCGGTTTTTGGGACGCCATTTTGAATCTGTACAACCGATTTTCATTTTTTCCTATTTTGTGGTCGCGTTGATGTATCCTATCGATAAAGTGAATAGCCGGTTTTTACGACATTCGTGCAAAATAAAATACGGCTGAGGCGAAGCCGAAGCCGTATTTTGTTTTGTACGAATGTCGTGAATTTTTGTACGAATGTCGTGAAGAAATCGTAGCTTAACAATTCAAAGCTATATACAACGCCATTAACACCTAATACGTGTTAAAAACTTTGATAGAATCCTGGGGATGGAATTGCACCAGTGTTTTTTTTTTAAAGTGTCATTAAATATGTCCCTGAAATTTGCATGACTAAATGCGAGGATAACAGTTCAAACCCAGTGTAGTAGTTTCTTCTGTGATCACTTGTTATGACAGTGGTGGAAATAAGAACCTCTAGGAAGAAACACGCAAGTTAAACTTAACAGTGAAACACATGATACGACAATTTGATATGATCATTAATTTTACCGACTAGGATCTATATACGTAATGGAATATTTACATCACATCTTGGATTCATACGAAAGCTAAATCATGAGCATCGGGAATCTATGCAGTCAAATCTGGAATTATCTTCTCTGGAATTATAAAGCCTGGGGTTTAAGCGAAGAGACGACTTGTACAACATGTACACAATGTTTTCGAATACAACTATGATGAATATGTGCTACAGCTAAGCCTAATGTTGTTTACAAATTAAACTCCATGAACTTGCCAATGAAACACAGATAAAATATAATATGTTTTATAACGGAGACTGGGATGTAGTTACTTCTCCAAATTATTCGCCATGTTTTGGATTATACCAAAGTTAGGAGATAAAAAACTACAACAGGAGTCTCACAACCAAATCGGGAGTCTGGAAAAACATATTGAGTGTTGATTGAACGAGTGAGTTAGCATTCATGTTGTAAATCAATGTGTTTAGGGTTTTATTACACTTCTTAAACACTTCAAAATGTGTAAACAGTCACACACTGAAGGTATAGGGAGGTAACACCTAAAGAGTAATTTAAACACAAGATTAGAACAAACACACTGCAAAAACAGTACTTAGAAATTACACACTCTTCTAAACACTATTTTGCACCATGTTTCTAAGCATTTTGAAATGTCTGTTTAATATCTAAACACCTTATATCTTAACATGTTTAAAATCTAAACATGTTTAGGGATTTGACATGAGGTGCTTATACATTTGATGCCAAGTGTTTAGGAATTATACATGTCAAATCTCTAAACACTAATTGGCACCACGTTTCTAAACACTGTTTTTGCAGTGCACATTCAATTGTTCACTTTGTAAACATGTGCCTATGTTTAATTTCAAAAGAACTATTTAAAAAATAAGGGAGGGCCATTATTTAGGCCTACGCCCGGGGGAACGTAGGATTTGAGGTTGAATATGAAAACAAAATGTAAGCAAGAGGTGAATCTGAACATTTTTTCAAGCATGGAGGGGAACAAAATCAGGGAATACGTGATTTTATATTCAACGGAAGCGAAGGGAAAATGCGATTTTTTTGGCTGAAAAAAAAATGAAATCATCCGTTGACCGCCACCCTCCCCCCCCCCCACGGATTTAGATTAAACTTTTCCTATTGCAATATTGTGGTGTGAGACAAGAAACGTGTGTTCAAAAGTGTACGAACTCTAACAATTTTAATTAGTGTTCACTACTGGATTCTTTTTTTAGTATGATTCCACCTCGTGATTTTACCATCGTTTCACCTTACAACCGAAAAGGGACCTTCAAGATGTAAGACAAATGTTACAAACGTTAACGATAAGCTCAAGATCAAACCCAAAAGGTGAATAGTTGGTTGAATATTCTTATGCCTAATTACAAACACACGCACCACAAATAAAAAAAAATAAAAAACACGCATAAAAAATAAATAATAGAACATAACACAACCCAAATAAAAAAAGATTTAATATGAAATAAAATACTGCATAATTACAAAAATATCAATCGCAAAGTAAAATGACATTTTAACATGCGCGCGATTAAAGTATCAAACAACCATAAAATATATAACAAAATAAAAGCCAGAAATAAACTAACAACCACAAAAACAATAAAGAGAAAAAAATACCCAAAAGACAAGATTTTGCCCCAAAAATTAATTTTTAATGCATTTGACACCCGCCCCTTAAATTTGCTTAAATTTTAACGAACACTATGTATATAGGCCTAATGGTGATTTTCTCTTGAGTGTAGTTTAATAGTTTGTTTACGTGACATTAAATAAAATACCACTTTAGAATACAGTATGGTGATAGCTCGAAAATCCTTCCACTGTCTTTTGTTTCCTATTACATGTCTCTTATAAGTGGTCAATAAATCAAAAAGTTGGGGTTAAGATTGGTATTAGGTTAATGGTTACAATAAGTACTCGGCTGACCCTTGAATTACTCTCCCTAATTAGGGCAAGGCTTACTTGACTTAAAGGTTAGGATTATGGTAGATTTAATATCTTGGTTATGATGATGGTTAAGATTTTGTGTTAGGAATAATCAAGGTGTAACAAATCCATCAATAATGTTTCAACGTATTTTAATCTAACAGTTTCTAAAATCATTACGGGCCATGGGCCGATCGCTACTAGCCTTGTCCCCATAACCCAAGATTTTACCGGAGGTTGTCAAAATGTTGGTATCTGAAGAAAGTTATTATTTTTCTCTTTTACCCTGTGAAATCTTAGGCATCGTTTCTCAACCTGGGGGTCGCGGGTGAATGGGAAAGTGGTCGCGAAGCTACATTTTAAATAATCTCAATTTTCATTTTAAAAAAGGAGATAAGAATTTATAAAAGCAAAGGTGCTCCTGGTCAATTAACCAAGGTCGTTTAAACTGTTCAACGTGTGAGAAACATTTTTAGATTGTAGATTTAGGTGCAATAGTTACCAGCATGGGGAGAAAGTTTTGGAAAGGGTCGGCTCCACCCCCCCCCCCCATTATAACATTCAAAATGATTCACGAGCAGGGGAAGAAATTTGCGAACCCTGTCTTAGAAACGACTATTTGGTTTATAGAAGTAATGAACGAAAATGTGCTCCTTTTGGTCGACCAGTTGCAAAATAAAACTTATGGACATTTTACAAACTTATCACCGTCCATTTTCAGCTATTCATGCCAATTTCAAATATTTTGACTTTAATTACTGATAGTGGCTTTAAGAATAAAGTGATTTTATTACCTGTCATATCATAGGGCGAATTCTCAAGTTTACAGGAAACAGCTCAACCCGGCGGCGTAACCCTTTTACATATATTTCTTTTGATATGGGGGCTAAAATATAGCTGAACTTTAAAACAATGCCTCTTTAAAGTAGACTAATATAATTATAATACTTAAAAGAAAGCAAGTCAAATACTCAGCCCTTGAACCTTAATGTAGGCGACAGCTGAGTATATGTATATATATTTAAAAAAACACGAACTGGTAATATGTGCGCTCGACTTTTTAACGTGAAAGCTGTAATTCTACTACTTAATTCAATGAGAAAAAACGACTTTAGTAATGATTTATTTATACAACTGTGTAGGCCCTCGCCGGTTATTGCACCCCGAAACCAAAGCGTCTTTCCATCAGCTCTTTCAATTTTAATTGCCTTCCTTTTTAATTAAGCTGTATAACGAAGGTATTAAGTCATGCTTCTCTGATATTCGAAAGGAAATCATACTCATATAGTTTAATCAATTTCATCAGGATTTCTCACAGGCGTAAAATAACGACGTCTGTCGATGAAGCAAACCTTATACATTGTTGTGTAAGGTTTATTCAAATTTGACTAATACCTTACACGTCATATGAGGGTCATCTCATTATCCCTCACGTCCTTCGCCGCAAAAAGTGCGGTAGCGGTATTTTTGTTGTCATATCTAGGAGCAATTTCCCACTACCCCAAGGCAGGGGTCCGCTCCGTGATTTTTTGTCAGGTGGGTTTTGAAGGTTTAAGTGACGTTAGGGATATACTCCTTATTTTTTGCAGTGTATTAATTTGAACTTTTTAAAAACGTTCATTCCAGTCGGTGGTTACACTAGTCTAGAAGGTTAATCATCTATATGTGACAAATAAGTATAAATACGTGCTCAAAAGAAATAAGTCGAATGTCGCTATTATTGCTTTTGAAATATTGATCAAATGAGGTGGTAAACTCTCATGTTTTCATTGTTTTGGAAAAGCAATGCTTTTATATCTATGGAATCAGATATCTAATTGTATAAATTGTTGTATCGTCAGCAAACGTGACGAATTGTATGATTTTGTAAATATTTACATATAAATGTATAAGAGTATAAATAACAAAGGACCTAACATAGATCTTTGAGGAACGCCACAGACGATATTTTTAATTGTTTTAATTTGACATGCAAGAGTTAAAATAAACAATTCCTATTAGCAAAATAGCTCTTGAACCATTCGATAACAATACCTCTAAAATCATAGAATTCTAATTTATGCAATAATTATACTATGATCGATGGTGTCAAATGCTTTCGACCAGTCGAGAAAAATTCCAATTGGTGGTATGATTATTTTCAACGGATTCACTTATTTTGTCTATTAGATCCAAAATTGCCATAAAAGTGAGCGGTTTACCAAATTGTTTACAATTGCAAATTTTAACAAACCCACCTAGTAAGTACTAACCTCTCAAGAATATTTGAGAAGCATGGTAACACTGATACTGCACGATAGTTAGAAAAGTTCATGTGTCTTCTTTCTTAAAATGGTATAACTTTTGTTATTTTTAATTCATCTGGTACTATATCCGTGGATATTGATTGATTAAAGACCATAACTAATGGAAGTGAAATTTCATTTGCAACCCTTTTAACAATGTAGTTACCAATACTCTCGGTCCATAACTTTTATTTTGATCACGTTTACCTATTATTTTCATTATTTCATGTTTACTTGCTATGATTCACTTAGGTAATCAAACCAATTCCAAATAAAAAACAAACACAAGCATGAATAAACAAAATGAACAAATAATCAAAAAATCTAAATTAAAAAAATTTAAAAAAATGCAAATGAAAAATAAACGAAGAGAAAATTAAAAACAAAGAAACAAAAAATTCCAGATTTGTTAAAAATCCACATAAAAATATAAATAAAAAAATACAAATAAAAACGTTATCAAGTGGTAGAAACCTACTTGATAACTGCATATTCTAGATTCAAAAAATCATGCACTACATCTTTAGAGACACAATCGGTCTTGTTATTTTAGCAAAAAGTAATGTAAAAAAGTTCACTGGAGTCTTGGCCAAATCCACCAAGAACTTAACAAATCTCATACCCTAACAGAAGAGGCACGGAATTTTAATTATTTTGCATTGTTTCGTGTTTCGGTATTCTGTCTGTCTGTAATGCCCACTTTGAAAACAATTGTGCTTTACATTACTATTTTCTGTATCCAACAATATAATATCAAATTTTACATTACACACATATATTGTTATACTAATAATCTGCTGTGTGTAAAATTATATATCTGTTAAGTAATATCATACTGACTGATAGCGTTTGTTGGAGAATGTTTTGGAAGCTCTCCCTGACACTGGAAGTAGCAGTAGCTATAGGTTCCATACCATCTCATAACGTTTGTTACAAACGCACTGAATAACACGGAAACTCAAATCACTTTCTCAGCTAAAACTCGTATCACTCGTAATTGATTGAGACATTGCTTGACTGATGTCTAACTTGATACGACAGTACACACAGGAATAACACAAAGGCTTACATCAATCACATCCCATGGTTTCCTAGTGATTGTGATGCTTTATAAAAAAATACAGGCAAGAGACTAGAATAATCCACATATGTGAAGACAAATAAAAATTGATATACACTATTGGATACAGAAAATAATATGTGAAAAGCAATGCGGTCGAAACGTTTGTTTTGAAGGTGAACTGGCAGAATACAAAAACACAAAACAATGCAAAATAATTCATGCAAAGTTCGTGCAATGTCTGAACACCGGAGCAACACGTGTCAGTCATTTAATAGAAGCTGAATATAGATAAGATAAAATGTTATTGTTATATCTTCGTCAATTTACACAAAAGAGCAATAAAACCATTTAAACATTTCGTGAGGGAGAAAACGCTGATTACCCTTAGCTAGTATGTCACTGTATCCTACTTTCTTTCTAAAGAAATAGAGAACCGGTGATACGCATGCGTGCCTACTCTGATGAGGTGTCAGGGTTAAATTTCCACAGCAATTTCGGTAAAGTACCTAAAACTAAATACTCAAAACACACTTCCAAGTACCTAAAGCAAAAATACTCAAAACACACATCCACATGGTTGTTCATGTAAATGACTTTGTGCCTTATGCGTGTGTGATTGTATTTTTGAGTATAATAATAATTCGTATATGAAATAAACTGCAAACTTGTTTCAACCTTGTCTTGGTGGCAAAATTCGGACACTGTGTATGGTGAGTATTTATTAATCTTTCCCTGGAGATGGCCAGCGCACGGTAGTGTTGAAAAAACCCATGTGCGCATGGCCGGATTCGAACCGGCGACCCTCCGTATTACTAGCACGGCGCTCTTCCTGACTAATTAATACTCATCCCTGTCTACCTGGAGAACTAAGTAGTTAAATTCCAAAACAAATATAAATTGTATATGAAAATATACCGTTCTGATGCTATCCGCTAGGAAAGCGATGACCTATAGATAATATCTATCGCTCCTCTACCAAACCAGCTTGTTAGCTCAGTCGGGAAGAGCGCCGTGCTAGTAATACGGAGGGTCGCTGGTTCGAATCCGGCCAAGCGCACATGTTTTTTTTTTTCAACACTACCGTGCGCTGGCCATCTCCAGGGAAAGATTAATAAATACTCATCCTTGTCTACCTGGAGAACTAAGTAGTTAAATTCCAAAACAAATATAAATTGTATATGAAAATATACCGTTCTGTGCTATCCGCTAGGAAAGCGATGAATACCTTCCGAACCTAAGACCTGTAGATAATATCTATCGCTCCTCTACCAAACCAGCTTGTTAGCTCAGGCGGGAAAAGCGCCGTGCTAGTAATACAGAGGGTCGCCGGTTCGAATCCAGCTAAGCGCATATATTTTTTTTTCAACACTACCGTGCGCTGGCCATCTCCAGGGAAAGATTAATGAATCTCATCCTTGTCTACCTGGAGAACTAAGTAGTTAAATTCCAAAACTGTGTATGGTGTGTATTTATACTTGCGTTGATTTATACTGGACATGCCGCGTGTCCCAAAAAAAGGAACCCCTCAAAGCACCCTCTATTTCACGAAGAGAAAAGAGTAAACCATATAAATTAATACACATCTGAAAAGTGCATTTTATTAGGTTTCCGACACCGAAAACATTTTTCCAAAAGGGCACAAATTGACCGAATTATGGCAGATTGAAAATTTGTACCAGTTTTCATTTTATCCACGGATTGTTACTGTCTGAGCTGTCTCTAGACAATACTCCTTCTCCAAGCACACTCTTTCGTTTATGGTTTCTTTTGTTTTTTACGACAAAGATCAGTTTTGATATTGAAAAGGTTAGTTTCAATAATTACAAATTCCAAGATATCGCCTCATTCTTCTTTACTACGCTGCCCTGCATTTGTATGGTTTACTCTTTTCTCTTCGTGCAATAGAGGGCGCTTTCAGGGTTTCTTTTTTTTTAGACACCCGGTATTAATGGATTTCTGGAAAAATTTCCTTTGTTTCAGTTATTTCATTCCATTGCTATTTATTAACGCCATAGTGCGCAATATATGCCATATCATTTTGCACTTTTCTTTGAAACCCAAAACAGATTTTTTTTAACACATCGATGAAGGATCCTGTCTTAGTTATGAAACGTGCTGTTTTCCTTCAAAATGACCTCGGTGAGAAACGTAACGGTGTTTGATTGAGGTCACTTTTTTTAAATAAATAGATTGTGGATAAAAACGAACAAATAAACACCAGGCCGCTATTAAGCATATATTTACTTTTCATTCAGTTTTGCAATCTCTTTACATTCCCAACAAATCTTACTAGATTTTCCTTTCGTTCATGGTGCCTATTCATTGATCTTGTGAGTTTTAGAGCGCAAACAATTGATGGCCGCACATTGACCTAAATAACATATAACAACAAGAAATTCTAATTCAGATTGCGTGTTGTAATTCGTGTGGCTAATCGTTTGGGCAAGAACGCACATTCATGATAACTCAGGGATAAAATACACAACTTGCGAGATGCAATTTCCTTTACGTCTTCAACCAAATTTATTTTCAATGATTGGCTAGTTCGCTGACAATCTAACAAACAAAACAAATACGAGAAAACAGAATTGATTATGGAAAATTCATTTCATTCCAGTTTAACTACTTCATGCGTGTCTTCCTTTTTTATATTTAAACACCATTGGCAGGGATTACTTAAATAAAGTTCACATGCCTGCAGTGTATTATAAATACGTCCTTGTCATTTTTCGAAAAAATGATACTTACATCAAACATGAATACTTTTAAAAATGTTATTGAAACAAGTTGTGGAAATAAAAATAAATGAGAGACGTAAATAAATGGCTTTGATGGGATAATTGTTTATAATGCCGCGGAGGTTCAAACAATTGGAATGATAAACTATAATTGCTTTCCTCTGTATGCGCGTATGCAATCCCATCCGATGCAGCAGGGGCCACTTAAAGGCCCTTGGCGGAGTTTAGGGAAAAATACGCGTTTTCAGACAATTTGATATTATTTTGACTCATTCTGGTGCAATCCGAATTTTATTACAACCACGGCGGATTTTTTTTCAAGTATTTTGTTTTGTTTTTTTATACCCCTACCCGGGTGCGCGCACTCCCTCCACAACCCCTGGATACACCCATGTTATGTGACATTGAAACGGCTATTTGTACTACCGAATCTTTTGTTATTGAGAGCAGGGCTAGCAAGAGAAGAAAATGTTTTGAATTTTTAATAATAAATTAATATTCTTTGCGGTAATATGAGTAGATGCCTCGTCACCCCAGAGAGCATGCTAATAATAACCCAGTTGCTATTTTTTCGCTGGACCTTATTTGTACCGAGATTATGCAAACTTCAGCAGTCTTTCTCGATGAGTTGTGATTTCTCTCACAAATCAACCCACAACTTGGACCTGGCCTTTTACGTCAGATAAATACTTCACTTCGTTATTTTTCAAAAACTGTAATTAAATGCCAGATTTTATATCGGTAGGGTTAATAGTGGTTTTAGCTTGTACCGATACTTGAATAGTAAATAACTAACAAGTCGCTAGAGAATCGTTTTAATTAATTTTTAAATAAAATCTGAAACCATAGATCGGCTGCACTCTTGGTTTAACAACCAGGAATCCGGTGTTTTTTTGTGAACATCTGCTTTCTCTTATATCGGCAATTCATTAGGCTATCTAACTCATTTTGTAGCAAGTGATGTATAGATTAGGGGGTTCAGATGAAGGAGGTTTTGAGCACATCCATAAATCGTTGTTAAGGTTTTAAGAACTATCATATGGAATCACCAGTTATTTTTTTCACAGTTTGTTTCTTGTTTTCATCACCATATCGTTTCATAAACGTCATATTTTCATACTATAAGGCTAAAACGAGTATAAGAATTGATTAATAAGCAAATGGCCGTTTCTTGAGGTAACGGTCTTTCTGAGACACCCTGTATTAATGTACAAAGGAAACATTTGTTGTATGGCATATATGCGCATATCCCATAAATCCCTAAGTGCATTTTTGCGACTTCTCAAAAATCACGGAGCCGACCCCTGCCCTGTGTTTACGGGAAATCCGCTTTAGATCTACCAACGCAAATACCGCTACCACGAAAGGCTAGCAGGGATCCGTTTTTTTTACGTGATCGTCATGTTTTGTTTGTCATTTTCCTCTAGGTACGTTATGGGCGAGTGTTAGGCTAGTGAAATGTATATTTACATACCCACAAGTAATTGCCATAGAATTCAATTTGTTTCACTCTGATAGAAAAAGGACATATGAAAAGTCACAACTGAAAAAGAGGAACAAGTAAGTTTTGTACAGGGAATCAAAAATAAAATTGTTCTTATTTTTGTTTAGATATATTCGTTCACAGATATTTTTGACGGTTTTACTTCTGATTAAAATAGTGTATGTGAACGATGAGTACAAAGTACTAAAAGTCAAGAGCGATTCAGGTCATCAGTCAAATTTATAGAGGTTTCCGATTTCGCGCAAAACTAATGGCAAATTATTCGTTTTTGATCTTTCTAATCTAAGAAACTTTCATTTCATGGCCACCCCTCCAGACTGTGTAGAAGCATACCGGTTTTGCTCTATCAATATACAAAGGAAAGTATAAATTTACACGAAATGTATACTGAGGTTAATTTCCCTGACTAGACACCAATAATTGACACCACTACAAAGGAGCTAAGTGGAGTGAGGGGGGGGAGAGGAGGCAAGAGGTGGGTCTCAGAGGAGAGGGGCGTGGGTGGGAGGCATGAAGGGTATAGGCCTTCCTCACATCTCATCGGTCCATTCATCGCTTTTAGCCTTCGGATTACCTTGAACATTTATCCCTTATCTACTATAGACCATTGCCATGAGATAAGGCAAACTGACATTTTTTAATCCTTGGACCTTGCCAACACATGAGTGAACATTCAACTAAATCGAACTGGGAAATGTTGATCCCCTCACACCATTTACGCTCCCATATCATCTGTACTGCTGGACACAGCGCCGCCGATTCCGTATCCCCATCGCTAATGGGCCGCATTCTTAGAGACATGCGCGACAACATGGAACTCCCAGCAGCAAGCGCTTGTTTAAAGCTCTGCCGATTGGCTTGAACCAGGAATGAAACAAACGGTTTCGCGGTACCTTGGATATCGCGAACTCGACGAATCAGTGTTGTCGATCTGATGTTAGAAACGGGTCCTCACAAAACAAGACCCCTTAGCTCACCAGTTTTTTAGTGCCTGATGTGTGGCATGACTTGACATCAGCAATCGCGAATTGAGCCAGCTGCTAAGGTAAGAAATTCTTGTATGCAAAGTCATTTTTATTCACGTTTTTTTTTTTTTTTTTAAATTTCGTATTTCTTCAAAAATAAACATATTATAAACTAGTCACTTAAATAGACAATTTAGTTAGGAATATTTGGTGCGTAAACGTTACGATAGGCCACGTATTTTGCGCTCGCCAGTGTACCAGCAATGTAGCAAAAATTCCGAATCAAACGAAACGACGTCTATCTGACCACTGTGTGTACTTGGAGTTTTCCCACGGTCAGCCGATTACGATGCTGTTGATACCTCCATAGCGCAGTTAAGATTTGCCATGGCGCGGTGGCTCAAATTACTTTCTGACCGTGCTTCAACAATGGCGTGCGCTGTGTGACAAGACGACACGTAAATGGGGTGCCCTGTCTACACCCCCCCCCCCCCCACACAACGTTTTACTAGCGTAATGTGACTTTAATTGATTCCCGTAGCCCCTTCTCAAGCGAAAGTATTGTCGGTTAGATTGAAATATAGGGATTTAGTGACAAGGCGCAAAATATGCCATCCAGGTTAAAGAAACATAGAAGACCGCTTAATCTAAGTATTTTGCACCTTCTTCTGCAGCATAGCCAAACAACAATGATGGCCACCAAACATTGCATTTACTGAAGGATCTTCAAAAGGATCATGAAATTTATTTTAAAATAATTATACAAAATTTTTAAGATTTCATCTGTAAAACATTGGCACTATAATAATGGTGAGGTTATCAAGCAAAATGAGTCCAAATATTTGATTTTATATATGCCAAACAAAGGAGACAATGTCTTTTGTTTCCTTCCAAGTTTTTACCACCTTCACTGATTATATTTTTGGAATTAATTGGTCATTTCAGTGGGTTTCGTAAAATGAAATGGCACATACCGTTACATGGGAAAAGGTAAAAATAATCTGACCGCCTTCAACTCATTTTTGCTTGTCACATCACCTCAATAATCTCTTCACTATTATATTCGGCTTTTTACATTTCCGTACCTGCGCATGCCCGCAAATGAAACCACGCCTTCGACGGTCTACCTGAAGTGACAAAATAACAAAATCAAGATATAAAATTTATTATCCACTTTTTATTTCCGGAAATTGCCCACCTTTTCCTAATTGTTTCTCCAAATTAAATGTTTTATGAGATCAGAGCAAGTGCTGCATGAGAAAGCCCCGAAATCCTGAGCAAAGTGTTTTATTATGTCAAAAACACAAATAAATAACCAGACTCTAAAATACCATTGGTTCTCCTTTAATGGCATGATAATCTCAAGAGTGTTATTTAAACCACTGCTCTTTCCTAAATGGGTAGCGGTTAAAGCCGTCCTCGCGAGATAATCCGCACGCGTGGGTGCATCGCTGTTTTATTCCATTATAACCCCTGGAATCAAGTTTAATCCCTTTTAACAACTAACATCATAGACAAGCATCACCTTTTTACACATAGCACAACAATAAGCATCAAAACAACACTTCTCTCTTTCATATAAGAATAACATTAACATTAAATATCTCATGACATTTATCAACAAAAAATAAGTACCATCGGTTTTTAAATTAGCCACATTCTCCTTTAATCCTGCAAGTCTACAACATATTTCACATGAACGCGTCCACGCGGCCAAATTGGGCGGAACTTAGGGGCGAACCTCTGCATCTTAATACCGCATCGTGTGCATTGGCACGTTCGGAACAAGTGGTGGCAGAGTGCGTACAGACGCAGCAACCACATCAAACAAACAACGAGCGTCCATGTAGAATAAGGGGAGTTGTTGAGCATGTTTGCAGGAGAACAGCTCAGTTCAAGAGGACAGGTATCGTGTTCTTTCCACCATTCAATTTCTTCCAGACAAATTATTGCACTGTTTTTCACATGACAGTGACAAAAATACTAAGACCGAACTCACCCCAATCTTGCAAATTATATACGTTTTACCACTATATTTCATGTGATAACCAGTGCAAAATTGTATTGAAACACTTTGTAAAGTGTACCGCAAAAAAACTCCACAATGCATCGTAGTGGATAGCACAAGCTATCACAATGTAAAGTGAGAAACAAATAACGAACTCCAACAGTAAAAAATATGAGAATCTGGAATGGTTTTAGATCTTAACGTTTTTTGTAAAAACCTGTTAAAATGCGTTCGACACTCACTGAATTTCAGGACGTCACAACCATACCAAAAAGTATCCACAAATTCAAGAGAGCTATTCTTTTTGGTCGGCCATATTCAGGTAGAAATGCAATAACAAAGTCCAATAAAAGACTTTATATCTGTACGAACTAAAACGAAAAGGATTTGCATTTTGGATTTACACAATCACAAAGTAAAAACACATTCTTGGAACGTCAAAGCTAACTCGCTTTAGGTGTTCCATATCTTACCCTCAATGTTTGTATTGAAACCGAGCGGTCAGTATCAAAATTAACACGATACCTATCTATAACCACAAGGGCCCTAAATCAGTATGAGTTTAATAATTTCAATAATAAATATCCTCGACGCATGATACAAAAAAGTGCAAAACTCATAATCCTCTGTCCAAACTATATTAAGGACAGGTGCACGTTAGCTCCTGTTGGCCTACAATATAATCGTTTATGCGTCCCAAAATGAAAGTAACGTCGACTTACGTATTCAATAGTCTATCCCGAGCCGTGTTTTAACATTGTTCAAAGAGGGTCGTTTAAGGTTGGAGACTTCCAAGACTCGCAATCAGGAGCGCAAGAAGTGCAAATCTCGAAGCTATATTCCAACAAGATCATAGCATGGCCGGTATGTCGAGAATCGCGGGTATTGAGCTCACATTACCAAAAGATAAACGATGGGTATTTGCTTTCTTCTCCCTTCGGTTGTATCGGGACGGTTAGTCGGAACTACAATAATGAATCTTAAGGCCACTATGGCAATCATCTTCTCTAGTGCCGCAATACGTATAAAACAATATACAATATGTCAGTGATATTAACATAATTAAGCATATAACGAAATCAACGAATTATACCTTGGTCAAGTACTTTGCTCATCGTTTTTCCTAAAGAATGGTTATTTCTTTTGTTAATCATTTAAAGGTGGTTGACCCCGATCGACAACCGCGTCCCCCCTTACCCCATCAAAATTGAGATTTGGTTTCAGAAGAGATTTTAATATTTTTTCTCAGTAGCCCATTAAAGTTTAAGGTCAAAAACCGATTTAAAGTAAACAGTTGTAATCAGATTTTCGTTGTGATTATGAAGACCTGAGCGCAAGAGTGCGTAAGTCCATTTTGAGCAATTTGGACTTTGAAGTTTTTTTTTAAATACGGTAACAAAACCAAGGGTGATACTGAGGTGACATTGTGCAGGATAGGTTCTATATTTAGACTTGATTCTACATCAACTGGTGAGAGAATGCTTTGCCTGATCGATATTGATCAATTGATTGATTTTTTGGACTTACGGACTGCTTGCACACCGATTGAAGCCATAGAACTTATGACAGGGTTTGCTTTTGCGTAAATGAGCAAGTAAAATTTTCCCCAAACAATATCCAAGTAAAAGAAAATTTGTTTCAAATTATGTTGGATATTACTCTCGTAACATTTCAAAGTATAGAAAAGGATTTATAGAGTTTTGTGGGAAGTTGTGTCTGGCTTACATGCAGAATTTGTACCGTATGTGGCTTACTCCTTCTTGCACTCACATTGGACCACATTGAGATGTAATATGTGATGACATGTGACGTCAACGCCGGGCAAACGAACAAGCACTGCCCGGCAGTATGCGTGATCACCTGCGGCTTGTGCTTTTAAAATCTGCGCTCAATCAGGCGTGATAGGGTTCTTAATGCTGTAACTGTATGTATATTCCTCGCACCTCGAACATGTTAGACACTCAGTAGATTCTTACCTTGTGTTTGGTAACATTGATGTCACCTCACTCTAAACGATTTGCATTTCAGTGCATTCCAATAAAAATACTCCATTTTACAGGGAGATGTGCTAAATAGCGCTAATCTTTATTTAGTTACCCAGTATTTATTCACAAAAAAACTACAAAAACAGTGTCGTTGAGGGCGCTTTTAACGGATTTTCTTGTGTTCAAAGATTGGTGACAACGCAAAATTAGACACCCCCCGAAAATACGTTGCTATTGTTACCCGACAGACTATCTAAAAACATGTATAACTCAATGTCCCCGAAAATGGACTTACGCACTTCTTGCCCACATATCTTCATATGCTTCCAATTGAGGGATAAAACATGAAAAATCGAATGGTCGGTTCACCCCCCTTACCCTCTTCTACCGAAGGGGGGGTGGTTACCACCCCCCCCCCTTCAGGTTTTTCGCCCGGCTTGCTAAACCCCCTTTTTTGGTGCCAAATTATTTTAATGTGAATGTCTAATTGACTGTTTCCGCTCCTTTTAATCCAAGAACAAACATCCCCGGGGTATGGTAAGATCCAGGGTGATCCCAAAGTGATCGATAGAGGGGGGTGGTTAACCACCCCCCCCCTCCGGAAGAGAAGTACCAACACCAACATGCCTAACACAAACCAGGAACATCACAGACACGTGATTTTGGTACCAATAGATAGAGTATGGTCCCTCCTCTTTCCATTGATAACCAAAAATAAGTACCCACATACCTAGCATGGACGTCCACATGACGTCATAAAGTTCGCCATGTCCATCAAACTGCCATTTCCATAGACACACACATTGGGGAAAATTCAATTTGTTCGCCAAAAAGGTAGGAAAAACAGATTTTCATGCGGTTTTTGACTCTACTTGATGGGAAATGACTAGTTTTATATAATGATCATTCATTTTTTTAGTTTACAGCTATAATAGGGTTGGTTGAGGCGCTTAATAATGCGGGAAATATCCAAATTTCCACCCTATATAGTATTTTGGTTACTTTCCTCAAAATATGAAGTCATGGTGACGTCATATATTGGGATGTTAGTACTTAGTTTGGTACTAATGGAAAGAAGAAACTCTAATATCCTTTGGTACCAATTTAACAGTGAATTCGGGTGTTACAAGTAAAGAAAATCACAGGGGGGGTGGTTAACCACCCCCCCCCCCCCTTCGGGATTTTTGTTACAAAAATGGTCTCGTATACAGGGTAACGCCTATGATATGAAATACATCTTTCGTCACTTCAGTAACATTTGAATGTAACACTTTAGGGAATATAACGAATTATGTTGTTACGAAAACACTCTAAATTGACTTCAAATCACTCAGAGTCGATTGTTCCATACCGTGTATGAAACAGTTAATGAATTATCAACATGATCAATGAACGCCCGATGACAATGCTTAAGGTTTTACGGTATACTTAGCGCAAGATGGTAGTTTTCTTCTAATTATAAGGTAACCTAACGATAAAGAGAGAGCGATACTTCATTAACCTTGAACACGACAAGCTTATTATGTAATCAAAGTATTTCCCCGCTAAATGCTAGGTGTTATTTAATTGTGTATGTTTTTCGTGAGCAGAGAATTACTGCAATGTTCTAACTGACATTTGGGTTTATAATAGTTTATATATTTTTTTAAATGAAAAAATGATATATAATTTTTTTTTTAAGGTTTGCAACATGTGATTTCTTTTAAGTCCACCATCCGTAAAATATATTTTGTTTATATTTTCTAATTCTTCACGATCTTAAAACGTCCATATCTCAAAATGAACAAAAATCCACTTAGAAAATTATTAAGTCTCAGCTCATATTTATTTAATGTATTTTATTGTATTTATTATTTATTTATTTATTTATTTATTATTTATTTATTTATTTATTTTTTAATTGATTTATTCCATATGTATAGATATGTTTAGAACGCTTCGAAGCATTCAAACATTACGCTGTGATTACGAACATATTACGCGTTGATTTAAGTACCACTTAGTACCCAGGTGCCTACGACTGAAACTAGCCTTCGACTATGATGCCAGCCGTCTCAGCATAGTCCCTTGTGTTCAAGACGTTCTTATTTTCCCTTTATATCAATGAGAGGTTCAAATTCCGTCGCTTTCCCATCTCTCTACGACAGTATGATGGATAACTACTTAATAACTATAATCAAATTAATTATGATTAGTATTACTTACAGCGACCGTGCATACTGTAAGTTCAGATCTGACATGCAAACGGGAGGTTCTGGTACCAGTGGAGAAAAAGATTTTTTTTTTATTTACCTTTCATTTCAAAGGAAATTTAGTTTATTACTCCTTACGTTGATGAATTTGGAAGAAGAAAGTCCGTTCAAAGAAATAACAGCTCTTTGTGAAATAGTTCTGATACAGTTTGCTAGAATCGATGAACAACGACGCAAATTAGGACTTTTAGATTTAATCCAAAATCCACCCTTTTCGGATATTCTCCAACCTCTTGTGACTTAGTGGTTACAAAAGGGTAGCTGCTGAACAGTATGGTCTGGAAACCAATATGTTTCAGTTTTTTTTAACCTTAACATTGTGTAAACCGGCATTCGGAGAAAGACAAACATAATTGTACATCCCAAATCTAGGCTGAGTACTACTCAGCAAAAATACTTTTCACCTTCTTGGTGTTCAAGTACCAGGCTGAAACAACTGTTTAAATAACCCAGATTGTTTAACAATTGTTTCAGCCTAAAAGTTAAACAAACACCGATGTTGTAAACTAAGGAATTGCTGTATTGATATATCTCATCTAAGCTTAACTTTCTAAATATTTAATACAATCTAGTAACTTCGTAATTCGAAAACTGACGAACTAGCCAAGAGGAGGTTTACAAATGGGGTATTACTTTCCCCTAAGCGATTAATGTAACCAGAGCCTCGCTGTGCATCAAGTAATCTTTATTGACAAGAACCTGGCTACATATTTTTTCCAGATATGTATTATCATGATTTTTGGTTCATTTATCTTCTTTTCAAAAGAAAATGTTAGTTACGCTTACGAAGAGAAATGTTCGTTCAAAAATAAATCGGTCTATTTCACTGCCCATACATACCGCTTTTATAAACGTTCTGATATATTTGGCTAGGAATGCGATGAACAACGACACCAATAGCACTTGTATTTTAATCCACATTCGGTTTTATCTCCACCTCTTTGGGTTTAGTGTTAAGGATAGCTGTGGAACAGTTCGGTCTGGAAACATAGTTTTCTGTTTTGTAACCTTTAAATGTGTACAAACCGGGCACTCGGATAAAGACAACAACATCATTGTACATCCCAAATCTACGCTGAGTACTACTCGTCAAAATACTTTAACCATTCTGGTGTTCAAGTACCCAGGCCTGAACAGGCTGAAACAACCTGTTTAATAACCCAATTTTTAAAGTTTTGTTTAAGCCGAACATTTAAACAACCGATGTGTGTAAAATAGTATTTCTGTAATTTTTGATTCTCATATCTAGCTTTAAACTTTTAATATTTATACAATCTATTCAACTGCGTATATAAAGAAAACTAGACTAACTAGACAATGAGGAGTGTTTACAAATGGTAATTACTTTTCCCCTAAGCGATTAACTGTAGCAGAGCCTCGCTGTGCATCAAGTAATCTTTATTGACAAGAACTGGGCTAACATATTACTTCTTCCAGATACGTATTATCATTTTAAACGAAATTAAAGTCTTTACCCACGATAAAAAAGGATAAAAATTTTCTAAAAAAAAGTTATGCTAAAAATTATGTTCATTTTTACAAGTACTATATTATTCACATTTCCATTTCCCAGGAAGCCTTAAGAAACACACATTACGGGTACTAAAAATCCCATGTAGTTTTTGTTCTTCTTCCCTTTATTGGAGCATAAAAATACTTCTCGGCAATCAATTAGACTGTGAACCCTTAAAGAAACAATATAGTCGCTGTCATAATTATCCTAATGGATACCCCGCTTCCATTATGAAAGAGGCGTGGCATATTTACACTTCTTAGTGAGATATTAGTATAAGTGATATGACACGGAACGCGATTAGAATAATTATTATAGAGTAAATTGCTGAGGGCATATGTGATGTTAATATCTTTAGGAGTTGTATGTACGATGTTTTGTTTGGATAACTTGATATAAAAGAATAAATTTTACTTAAAGTATTTTGTACACGACCTGTGATAAAACAAGTCTATTGGCTGTTGGATGAATTTGTTTATTTTCTGATTGTAAAGTGATAGTTTTAAAGATATTGTTACTACTAATATATTTGTCTACCTGAAACAAAAAAAATCAATGTCTTCAATTGGACAAAGATGACGTAATTTTGAAAGTATATGTGATACACTTCCAAAAATTTGATTAAAAAGTCCACTCAACAAGTTAAGGTTTTACTCAACTGACTAAGATTTTACTCAACTTAAGACACGAGTCATTGATTTGCTAAATCGGTAAATCGAAAAAATCATCAAAATCGATTTTTCCATGTAGTAACAAGTACAGGTATCCCCTAACATACCCTGCAAATGATAAGACCAGAAGCAACCTCACAAGGACAGAATCGGAGATTTAGTCATTACTGTCCGTTCCGGATCACGTCTACAACACGTTAATTGAAGAGAATCGTATCTTGGAACCCTGCCGTTGTTTTCCCTTTCTTTCTCCTGCCTTTTCTGTCAATTCTACAGCTGAAAAGGTACTTATGAGAATTCTACAGACTTATCCTTCACTTTGAAGCTATTCCATTCCTGCAATTTCAAATATTTTTCAATCACTGATAGTGTCTTTAAGATCTTTGACTTTTTACTCACATGAGTAAAATAATTTTTACGTGTATCGTTGCGAACTGATACACGTTTGTCTTTGCAATTCACTCTTGCATTGCACAAACGTAAAGGGATTATAACTGATTTGGTAAATCAGAAAATCGAACAAATATAAAAAAACAGACCATAACCACAAGTATAGCCAATTAAGGAACACATAAATCGGATATTGTCATGTTTAATTGTCCGTACGGACACTTCTATAACACGTAATTGAAAGACAATTCATCTCTTGTTCTTTACGTTTCTGTCCACTTTTCTGTCGAATGTCGATTGTTTAAGTTTTAAAAAATAACTTCGAGAATTCTACAGACATAACCTATTGCGGAAGTTTTTTTTAAAATTTATAAAATATTTTGACTCTTTCGGGTGGAAATCACTGATAGTGACTTGTGAGACACACCCTCATTATATTGTCTCGAAATGTGACATGTGGCAGGGTGGTATTACTCACACATCAAAATCTACGCTGTGCATAAATAGCAGAAACCGTTAAATGTGTCAAAGTGCTTCATTTGTATTTTTTTTGTAATGCAACAACGTGTCGGTAGACTACTGAGCCAGGGCCAATATGAATATAGTACCTCGCTTAGGCCAAACAAGTTTTGTATCCAAGGACTGGAAATACAAAGCGAAATGCGTTTTTTTTATTAAAATGCTAATGCTAAAAAAAATTATTGCATTTTTGACCCCTTTTTTTCATTCTTCTTCGAGACACCGCTTTGGCGGGTTTTTTTTCTCTCCTGAAAATTACAAATGAATCTCTCCAAGTGATCAAAATCTTAAAACAATAGTGAGCTAAAAGACCAAGTTTAACAAAAATGCACCCCGTCCTTCTGATCCAATTGGTTTCTTTTTTTCTTTGCCTATCTTATACCGAATCTGTTTGAAATACAACTGGAATCGTTAAAGTACACTTGCAAAAAAAATGATGATAAGCCCCCAATTGCATGTTTTATTGCTTTTATTTTAAGCTTAAAGGACCATTACCTTCAATATTTAAGTTATATTGTTTAAGTTATAATATCACGTTAATTAATTATATCCTTTCCTTGCAACAGGCATGGGGAAAAAAAAAAATAATTAAATATCATTTCAACAATTGCGCTATGGTAATATCCCATACAATATTCATAAACTACAAGTTGGACATAACCAGGCTTGGTTTATAAACATGAAGAAAAAATACAGCTAAAAAGTAACACATTTCTAACCACGGACACACCTCTTAAAGTTACCAGGATTTTTTTAGATTGAATTTCTCCTCCTAATTTTCACCTGGATCAGTTGTTTGTAGACACCTACAGAGATAGTTTTTAGGAAGGTTTTTATTGGACAAACAGGTGCATAAAAAACCGCAAACCTTGTTTTTGACTTGCCTGCTATCATAATCGTTCCCAATAGAACACCATGCTTTGACATTCTGTCGCGCACGACAGGAATACTAAAAATCATCATCTCGTTACATAAAGACGGCGTATTCGGCTTATTCACTTCACAGGTGTGATCTAATTACTTGTAAACATTCAAAATGTAAAACCTTGGTTCGAAAAATTGTGGTGCTTCTTTCTGGAAATCCTTCCTCATGTCCTTTAATTCTTGATTTTGAGTTCTGGTGAAGTTTATTTTCTCCAAGTGAAATGAAAACTAAATCTTAAACATGAACTTTTTGGACAAATTCGATGACGGTAAGACGAGTTGTCTGCCTTTTTTTTTCCGGACAAAGAAGAACCGTCTCATGCGTTTCATACAATTGTCCCTACCTTGTAGGGACAAAGAGAGACATTGTCTTGAATTTTTGTCTGAAAAAAATAATTGTCAAATTTTACTTGGTTTTTAATCATTTTTTTGAGATTTTCATTTGAGTAGTTTTTCTTGAAGTTTTATGATTTTATTTGGGTTAGCATTTTTTTAAAAGGAGTTCAGGATTGCACGTTTGAACTAATCTTCATCTTCAAGCTAGTTATTGTAAATGATCTACTGCCTAGAAATAACGTTTTTAATAATTGAACTAGTTCCTATTTGGTCTTGCCTTGCGGAAAACTTAGTTTCAACACGGCCCTTTTTAACTTACTTGTATGGATCTATAAAGAAATGCTTTTTCATGCAGAATTTGTCGTTTATGAACAACTTTTTTTGTTTTGCTCCTTAAATTACGTCATCACCGCTTTACACTACCAGTTACCCTTGTTGTATTCATTTTGAAAATTGAATAAACCAACTGCCCATATGTTGCAAAGCCCACGGCAATATTTTGGAATCAAGAGGTGGTGCAAGACACACACAAAATCATTTTCGATCGACAGTACATTTTCAAATGTCCCGCAATGGCAGTAATACGACAAGGTCAAAGAAAGCTCGGATTCCATGAGACCCAAATTAAAGTAAAATCCCAAGTGACGACATATCTAAAGGAAAATATTTTAAGGTTAAATATATTATGGCGGAACCAAATTCGTGCTCTTGCCACTCTAAAACTGGGGAAAAATGTCAGCGATAAAATTGATCGCTGCTCTGTTGACGAAAAAACAGATGCGAAACCACATGGGCAGCGAAACTTTTTTGTATTACGTCAGAACATGAATTTTTTGAGACGTTCCTTATTTTACCAAAAGTTGACAGGTGTGTTGCTTAATATAATGGTAGTCGCACTGGGTCGCCTCGGGCTTCGCGATCCATCAATTATGAGACTAACTATTTAAATTAAAAAGTGTCAGTCATGAGGATCGGTGATGAGATCATGTTTTTTTATTGAATTTTTGATTGTTAGCTTTGTTACTACTCCATCTTCAAGAGTATTATCGATCTTACATCTAAAAGACAGACTTTTACTGTTTTCCAGACAAGTACCCACGTTCCTTTCTTCGTAGACTGACAAAAGAACACGCGGCTTTATAACTGATCAAAAAATTATATAAATCACCTTCAAAACCGTTAAATTGAACTGTAATATATTTTTGTAGGCGAGTAACTATTCCTGCATATCTATATAATCATAAATCTGTTTCTGTTTTACAATGTGTCCATACGCGAGACACAATTCCTTGTTTCACTCATACGTGGATGATTCATCATCAGCTACGCGCTAGTAGATACTAAATTCCAATTCTTACCCCCTTAAATCCCCAGACTCACAGAAGACAGTTTAATTCCAGTTAGGGTACGAGTATCAAATAATTGAAACACAACTCAACACCTGTCCGGACACGACGTTGCTACTATAAACCAACTTCAATTAACACTGGATAGCGGACACCAGACAGAGAAAGCGTCTGATGTTTTTCCCACCACTAACGGAGTTATATAGCGTTTCTAGTCTAAAGAACCTTCATTCAGATTTGTTTGTCAAAGTTTTCAGTTTTCCGCCCGCGCACCTACTAAGGAATGCTTCGTGACGTTTCGTCATCGAGTGGTCGAAGATAAAAAGGGTTTTGGTACTTAGCTCGTGCGTCCAAAGCCCAGTTGGTTTGGCGCGTATGAATTATTTGGCATTTCTTCTCCACCCAGAATTAATCAGGCGTCATACTTGAGACCGGCAAAGAGTAAATACACCTGAAATTTCACCTCTATTTCTATTCTATCACTCTTGTTTACAATATCTTCTCTGCGTTAGTGCGATCATGCGTCAGTGAAATTGAGATTAATGTCAAAGGAGCGCAAACTACGATAAGCATTTAGGTAAAACTCTAATTCACTATTACTATAAATCCAATTGAATCTACAATTAATACATTAAACGAGCCAACTACCAACACTACTATACTACACTTCTACTACTACTGCTACTGCTACTACTACTACTACGACTCGACACTACTACTACTACGACCACTACAACTACTACCCTAACTAACCACTACTACCAACTACTACCACATACCAACTCCTACAACTACTACTAACTACTACTACTACTTCTACTACTACTACTACTATCTTACTACTACTACTACTTACTACCACTACTACTACTAACTACTACTACACTACAACTACTACCACTACTACTACTACTACTACTACTACTGATACTACTATCACTACTTAATACTACGACTACTACTACTATACTACTACTACTACTACTACTACACTTACTCTCCTACTACTACTACTACTACCTACTACTACCACTACTACCACTACTACGACTACTCTGATTACTTTACAACTACTACTACTACTAACAGTTACCACTACTACTGCTATTATTACTACCACTACCACTCACTTTTATTATCCAATCACGTAAATCAATGCCGTTCATGTAACTTAAATAAGGCGCCACTTTGTCCCCTCTCGTTTCCAAGTCTTTTGCATTTTTTTAAAAAACATTTTCAGACAATCACTTAGCGGTTTTTTTTTCTTTACACTTCTTTGTTTTCAACTATTGTCCTTTTTTGTTTTCTCATGTTCCCGGCCTAACTCAACTAGCCCTCGTGTCACTATCTTCATTAGACACGTGGAGTAAAAAGTCAAGAAACCCCGCATGGGTTACAAAGTGATGTGTGAAAAGTAATTTCAATTTTCAGGTAGTGAATCGCAACGCAATTTTGTAGTATCTCGACGTCATGGAAAGAAACGCTTAAGCGCCCATAATACGCCGAAGTGCTTTTCTCTTTCTCTTTAACTATGAAATCCATTTTCCACTTGATTAAACGTCTGTTGTAAAAACGTCTAATTCGAGATTCGAAATCAAATAAGTATTGATTCCGTTCAAAAATACAAGGTCATTAAAGAATCCCCCATTGGCAAACAGAGAGACAATCTTCATAATCTACAATTTGAAACTGAAACATTTCTCACATTTAACTTAATATACTAAAAAAAAAATATTCCGAATCTTTTTATTTAAATACGAAACGAAACTGGTATATCGGAAGCCTACTTCATTGCCTAGAATTAGGGTTATGCACTTCAATACTGACGCATGATAGCTTAATTGCAGATTCATTTTTAAACACATCATGTTGAATCAGTTAAATAATACATTTGTCGCCAATAACAAACGGCATTACTAAAAGTCTCACTCTGAGTAGGAGAAACCGCTTTTTAATTCATAACTGATGAATCATGCAGAGAGCGGGAACTTGTTCTTACTAGTTTCCAATTTCTTAATATATTTTTCTTTCTTACATGCAAACTTTGGTTCCCCACCTCTCTCTCTCTCTCTCTCTCTCTGTCTTTCTCTGTCTCTTCTCCCCTCTCTCTCTCTCTCCCTCTCTCTTTTCTCTCTCTCTCTTCATTTACGAGACCGTCTTGTTTCTCCTCTTGATCTTGTCTCTTCTATCTTGCTCTTGTTCTTTCTATTTTAATACTTTTTCTCCTCCTTCTTTTATTCTAAGTTTCTAATTGGCCAATAATACATAAATATAATCATCAGTGTAAAAGGAATGAATGGATACGTCTGTCATTATCATGTCCTCTATAATTTTTTCATGTGGTTTGTTTTTTGTTTGTTTTTTCTCTTCTTTTTTATTAATTGGGATTGGTTTTGTTTTTGTTGTTGGGGGGGGGGGTGGGGGGGGGGGGCTTTGTCTGTGTGTGTGTTTTTTCTTTTTTTGGGGGGGGGGGTCTCTATGAACGGTGTGCTACAATAGTTCTAGAATAGGGAACTGGAACAGACGAGATATTGTATGAATGCGATTTTTATTCATTACGCACCCAGAGAATTTTCGCGTACAAATTTTGAATGTTACACACCCTCTGTTAAAAATTAAGGCGATCCCCCAAATAAATACAGTGCGCCATAAAATTTCGGTTGAACTTAAGATACAAGAAAGAGGATCAAGACCCGCTTATTTTTTTTTAAAGAATCGCGACAAAATAACAGCGATCGACTTTTCCTACTTGTTTCTGAGAATTTCTTTTCCTGGTTAATGCCAAACAAAACTCTCCTTTAATTCTAAAAGAAACTAATTTACGTTCTTATTCTACATGGACTATGGCCTTTGTAGCTAACAAGTATATGTGGACTATAATGTTACTATCATTTACATACTTTTTGATACAAATACATGATATTGCTTCAACAAATCATATCTGAGATGCATGTATAGAAAGCTCGGAGAGCCATTCTTGATACAGATTTCAGTGCCCCTTCAAGGAATTTAAGCAAGGTTCTCAAGTGTTGACGGTTGAATCCCCTGGATGGAACCAACCCTCCCATACAGCGTCTCGTTGCTTGTCCCATATTTTTGTGCCGGAAATGTCAGTTCAATGATCCACGCTTCTTCGCCTTCTTTCCCTTGCAAGAGAATAGATGGTGACATCTGGTCTCTGTGACGTGGTGACTAAGATGATTCCATTCAATCAAATCAACTCAAACTGGCATTCTACATTTATTTATTATCACTACCCCTCTTGATCCCAAAATTACAAACTGGTTGTTTATGAAGGCTTGAGTTTATTGTATTCTACTAAGAAAATCGTTGATGTGGTAACGTACTTCTTCTCTTCTCCATTTCAGTGGTTCCCAGCACAATCTACTAAAACTACTACTTTTTTAGCAGCAACATTTGGGCAAACAGACAACTACATCTGTTGTCATAAAGTTGGAATATCCTTTTCAGACTCATGGGGTAGGAGAGAAGGAGACAGCTCCTTCCCAAATCTTTGACCGATGATCATCGCCGCCCTCTTAACCAGGTCGTAAAACTATTGTATTGGAAACAAACAACATGAGATCGATAATGATGCTGATAGCATGTGCATCAACTTGCTCGATGTACATGTTAATGCGATACGACATAACTTGTAAGAAGTGTTGTGCATTTCTTTCTTTATAAAACATGCAACTTGTGCATAAATGTTTACACTTAAATACTGATATTGATTTTTTTAGACATGACCACCATGTCACCGTCAATCATCTTCAAGGTAAAACAAGATCATTTCGGATCTTTGTGGTCATTTATTAGAAAAGTGAGATAGCATGTTCCTAGAAGATTATCATTGATTCTAGTTTTAATAACTCGAACTTTCGGCTGTTTAAAACTTGAATGTTTTGTATGCGCCGTATTTCTTAACGTAATATTTGGAATAAATCTAATGAATTGGGAAGCAAAATGCCGTATCTAACAATGGCAACACCAAACTTCACAGTGTCCGAGTTGCCCGTTTTTTTCAATTTTGTCCCGAAGTTGGCCCATTTTGGTGAAATAATGAACCCTTGCGTAGCGAATCCATTTTCAACTTAAAAGAAAACACAATGTTTTACGCACATGATCCTGTACAAAGTATTGTTAACATGGCCGTTCCCCCTCGCCATATTTACCACAGCCTTGTAATGTACAATTCGATGCAATGTTGAATGGGCACATGCATTCACATTACATGATCTCGTAGTACGTTGTTATTGCGAAAATGCAGGCCTAATCAAAATCTATTTCATAGTCTTCCATTTTTTTAAGAATATACAATGACAATTCATTTAATCAATGCAGCATATATAAATCCGATTGTTCCTTTTGTGGCTTTGTTGTGATAAAGGTGATTCTGACTTGTAGCCATGTTTCAAACAAATTCACCGAAATGTATCCCCTAGTGAGCTATGTCCCTGTATCGCTTCAATGAAATGTTCATGGTTATGTATTTATGAACTTAAAGAGATAGAGAACATTTCCCCGCTATTTCCCATTTTTTTTAAACAATTTTACCAATATATTACAACTCAAACCTGGAGGGACAATAAGCCGTAAAGCCGCTCATGAATAATATGGCTGTTTGTATTTTCTGTTGTGCCGACATATCGAGTATGCTTGTTTATGGGAGCGATCAGGACAGCAGGGGTGAGTTCAAAACTTAGTGTTTTGTTTGTTTTCTTTTCTTTGTTTCAAAAACCTCACGAAATGTCCTCGTTGATATCTACAACAAAGCTCAATTTATTACACATTTGTATCCTATCAAAAATCTCGTGTCCCTTTTAAATGAACGAAGGCGTCTTGATTAAGTCGAAATGTAAGTCACACGTTAGATCCATGAGAATGTTTATGATTTTAGAGTTATGCCCTTATTCGTAATGTTTAATGGTTTTGACCTCAATTGACTTTGTGACCCTAGTGACCTTGAGCTTGACCTGTGCAGGTGGTTCCATATCCAATTGGTTTTCCCAAATTTAATTCTCTACCTCCTGCCAAATTTGATGCTTTATAACAAATGCACAATTTTTTATAACCATTATCTGCTTAACAACATTAACAATTCTGTGGTTAAATATGACCAACTTTGGGACCAAATTGGAAAACGGGCAACTCCGGTCACTGTCACGGTTGTGTCATTGTTTAGAATACGGCATTTTTCTTCCAATTCAAGTTTTAGGATTTTCGTCTCCAAATATCATACTTTAAGAAATACGGCGTTTCAAACATCCAGTTTTCAAAAACTAAAATCATTAACCTCATCTTAGGAAACCATGCTATCATTCCGAATTTTTTTGGACTGAAATACTCAGATTTCGGCTGCATCGACGCATCTCGTTGTTTTCGTCTCCACCTGTAAACCCAACCACTTGCCATCTTGGATATACTTTCGGCTCACAGTCATATCTTGTTCAACTGATTTTTGCCCGCTTCTTTCGCGATGATCGTGGAACATTAAGATTACTCCCTGCCGAGAAGCGGCCTTTGTGGTCTATGCTTTTACAATGGTTTGCCAAGTGATAGACTTGGGATAATCGGCGTTGCCGTAATTGCAATTAGGGAAGAGCTTTCTCCTTCTCTCCTACCTCCATGTGCGGACCCACTCTGACATTTCTATTTTTGAAAATGAACGAGCACAATACTCATATTAGGTATGTATTATTACGACCGGTGATGTGAATCCGCATCAGTTTCGAATTACGTAACAATGCCTTTTGTTGGGAGCTCTAAAAGAATCAGACGTCTGTGTTTGTTCCTTTTGTTTCCCTACTCCAAGCCTAAGTTTTTCAGAGTAGGTTGTTACCTTTTACAACAAAACTGACACAGAGGTTCCCTAGGATATGCCCTCGTCCAACGGCCTTGTCAATACGGCTAAGAGTGGGCTTGCAATCCACGGGAAGTCGCAGAGTTCGTTCTGTAAATACTCAAACAATCATCGAGAGGTGGTTCATTTGAGGTCCGGAAATCTCCAGGACGATCACGATGGACTACAAACGAGAAGACCGCCGACTACTTAATCTGTGACGTAGAGCCCCGGAAATGTGCCAACGAGCCGTTTCGATCCGACGTTTGTGGAGAAGATGTCGCTATGGAATCAGCAACGTATGCTGCCCCAAACAGTAAGGGTCAGTGATTGCTTGTTCAACCTGGTTGAAAATTTTAAACAAAAAAGTCCTTAAATCTGCTGTTCAAATACCCCGTTTCCTTCAGGCTAAGTACACCGTTCGTAAGAGGTAAATTGGTGGATAAGTTCATGGTTTTATTTTCGAAGAGACGGATCAATCAAGTAGTGTGTGATATATACCAAGATAGTCATAAATACCTCGCACTAAAAGAAAAATCATTCCATGAAACAGTGGTAATAATAGTTTAATTCCAATTTATGAGCACAGTGTTACTATGCAAACCAGTAGTTTTCAATTCATGCTTATTGCAGTCTTTCGTTTTCATTTCGTAGGCCATAAAGGTTTGAAGAGCCAATTGCATTTTATTAATAACGGTTCTTCGTTACTGGGTGTGAAGAGAGGCTATTTTGGTAAAGATCTATCAAAATCTAAAAGAGACAATTGCCCCTCTTAGACTCCGATAGGATAATGGTTGGTGTCTAATTTCCTTTCTTCTTCAATAGGGGGCTGGTCCAAAAAAGTAAATATACTCCCCGCCTAACAATCCTGACGATTTTGAAATGGCCATCAACGTGGCTCCCAAACCTTGCTTTCACATGAACGCGCCAAGCCGCTGGATCATCTCCCCTCAAACTTCCACATCATGCGTCGTTATCAATGCATACGGACACAGGTCAATAACAAAACACCTTACCGAACAACGCTTCCTGGCATTTATCTTATAATTCACCTACATACCCACATCCCTTTTTTAAATACAGTAATTTATATCGTTCGGATTTTTTAGGCGGGGATTATATATTTATTGAAGTCGCAATGCAAGAAATACCTAAAACAATTTGAACAACATTTTGAAAAATCATTATTCATTATAATTTTTTCTTTCCATAGAAATTAGTTCCTTTGTCAAGCCGCATGAAAATGTTGTCCACCGATCCTCGGACATCGCTCGCAGATGCGCATGTCGAGGTCGAAGCTCGAGGCCGATCCTAGCGGAGTGATGCATCTTTTGCAAATAGATATATTTGCATAATGTGTCACTCAAGTATATGGTTGTCAGTGTAAAGAGCATAGTTTTCGTACTCAAAAATCGCGCAATTGCACACATTATCTTCGAGCAAACACTTTTAACTGAACCACAAATTTATTGCGAACGCCCACAGTAGCCTAACAATACGCCAACGTGGTACAACATCTGGTTGCTTCAATGCCATACACGCAAGTTCACAACGGCAATTGTCTCGATGTGATCTTCATTGCCCAATCAGTTTCCCTGGATACTTACGGAATTTGTCAAGACAATAAATGAAAAAACACCTACAAATCAATTTTTACAATTTAAAAAAAAATAAATCAAAAACATTTACTAAAATAGCATACACAGGAGAGGGACAGACTTAACATCACATACCACACCACCGTACAACGCACGACCGCCAACAACATACAGTACACATACGCGCCCTCAACGCAACGCGCAAACATAACCCTTGGTAGGCATCTGAAACTCAGCCTGTATAAACTTTTCTGAAGGCATTGAAGGCACTATCAGTGATTTGCTAAATCTAAATCTAAACAAACAGACAATCATTTAAAAAAAACAAAAACTTTGCCTTACGTAACTATCTTCTAAATCCTAACATAACCTATACAAGTTTATATCTAAGACTTAGCAAGCTAATAAGGACAAATCTGATATACGCTTACTGTAACACGTATAATAGCGATTCATATCTTTGAGTACTGCTGTTTTCTTCCTTTTCTGTTCTGGTCAATTTTATTGAAAAAAAAATAACTTATGAGAAGCTATCGCTGCAATTTTCCAATAGTACTTAATGCGCGTAAAATCTTCCCATTTTTCATTTTTACTACGAAGGAAAGCATTTTTTTTCTTATTTCGCAAATAACCCCAGCCCAGAAATCATTAACAGTATTTTTAATAATTGATGTTTTTCCGGTGATTAATCTTGAAAATAAGGAATCTATATTATCGATGTTGTCATTGGTTTGCGATCCTTTACGTCGACGGTTTCTTACTAATATAAAAGTACTCTGGAGTTTTGCATCGCTGTAGAAGGCTCGTTAGAAGGCCGAACTCCTAGTCAAAAATTCCCTTAAAAAAAATTCCCAATCTACACTGCTTTTCACTTTCAAGCTTAAAACCGTTTACTTGTTCCCAAATTAATCCTTTGGCCTAATCTCCAAACAAAACAGAATATACTATTAGAGAGAAACAGTTCAAAGACAGTTGTGTAAGTACCGTTGGGACTTGGACACTGCATCCTAATTGATACAGCTGAAATGTCATGTGTTCGTCTGATGGGAGAACTTTTTGTAGGTAAAATAACAATATTTGGACGATAACATAACATATAGTCTATTAACTAACCTTTTTGTGACTGCAAACGAATGTAGTCGCTTAGTCTCTCGAGATTTTCTTCTTTTTCTTCTACTATTCTTCTAACTTTCTTTCTTCTTGCCACATCTTAGCATTTTAATGTCGGCTGTTTTTCTTCCTCTTTTTTCCGTGTCATCTTAGTATATAATGCTTCTTCGTCGTCTTCTAATTCTTCCTCTTTTTCGTTCAATTTAATACGCAATCGGTGATTATGAATATTTCAGGTCAGTTTTAGTATTGTACCTGGTGGTGTAACAAATCAACTGAGTTGTATATTTCTGCATTATACGGTAGAATTACCATATGTCAACAACTATGCAAATTTTGTATAGTTTATGATGATGTAAACAACTTGATATCGTAACCTTCCTATTAAAACTACGCCTTAGTTGAATCTTCTTGTTCTTCTTCTTTTACTCTAAATTCTTTCTCTTCTCTTTTCTTACCTCCGCTTCTTTCTTCTTCTTTTCCCTCTTTCTTCTTCTCTCTCTTCGCTTCTTTTCTTCTTCTTCCTATTTTCTCTTGTTTTCTTCTTCTTGTTCCCTCTTTCCCTCTTGCTTTTCTTCTTCTCTTTTTTTCTTCTCTATTTTTTGTTTCTCTTTCTTCTTCTTTTTCTTTTGTCTTTCTCTTCTTTTTTGTGCTATTATTTTTGTTAACTTCTCATTTTCAACTTCTTTTTCTTCTTATATTCTTTTTCTTGGTCGTATTCTTCTCTTTCGATTTTTGAGTTCGTTCTTTGTGCTTTTATCTTTTCGGTCTTCTTCTAATTGCTTTCTTTTCTTTCGATTCGCGTTGTTCTTAATTTTATTCTGCTGTTTCTTGGATTTCTTGCTTGTTGCCTCTTCGCTTCTAAGTCTTCGTCTTTTGTCTTCGTTTTTCTCTCTGTCTCGCGGCGTCTTTGCGTCTTGTCGTCTTTCCTCTTCGCTTTTTCGCGTCGGTGCGGTGCGTTCTTCTGTTCTTTTCTTTCGTCTCGGTCTTCTTTTTTTGTTCTGTCTCTTGCTGCTGCGTCTTGCGTCGTTCTGGCGTTTGGGTGCTGCGCTGTCTTGTCTTTTCTTTGTCTTTTTCTTCTTTCTTACTTTCTTCTGCTTATCCCTTCTCATTTCTTTGCCTTTTCCTTTCCCCTTCTTCTTCTTCTTACTTTACGATTCTGCTTCTCTTCTTCTTTCTGTTTTTCCTTACATCTCTTGATTCTTTCTCCTTCATTCCTTCTTCCTTGCTGCTTTCCTCTTCTGGGTTGTGTATTTTGCTTTGCTTGTTTCTTCTTCTTCTAATATTTCGCTAACTTTATTGTCCTTTCTCTCTTAAACCCTCGGTGGCGCGTGATCGCACGACTCAATTTTTTACTTTAAAATGAAGATTTCTTTTGGGGTTCTATTCTAAATTTCGTTTTTCCACATCTTCTGTCAGTCGCTATTCTTCTGGTCGGGTGTGATTCTATTTTGAAGGCTTTTCGCTCTGGCCTTCTCCTCTATACCGGGATTTTGAATATTCCTTCGATGATGGTCTATGATTTGGGGACTGCTTCTTCATTGTCTCTTTTACATTTGGGTCCTTTCATTGTTGCGCTTTGGGACTTCGTATCTTGGTACTTCTTCCTTTCTTTCGGATTCTTACTTGTTTCTTCTTTCTGTGGTTTTCTTTTCTTCTTCAGCTGTCTGTGCTCATTTTTCTATTACTTCTTTAGTTGTTGCTCTTGTCTGTTTGGTTTTGTTCCTTCATTCTTTTTCTGGGACTTGTGTTTTTTTTTTTTTTTTTTTTTTTTTTTTTTTTTTTTTTAAGAAGGATAAAATCATATTTGTCATTACTATAATGCTTCATTATTAAATGAATTTTTAAATATTCAACTTGTTATCGCAAGTAATGGATATTTCTAATTTCTTTCTTCGAGCTGGTTTCTTTGGCCTTTCTTGTTTTCTTATATTTCTTCTATCCGACTTTCATTCTTCTTCTTGCATATTTTTTCTCGTTTTTGTCTTCTTGTTTGCTCTTTTCTTTTATCTTCTATTTCCTTCTGTTGGGTTGGTCAGTTTCGTTATTTCATCCTGCTGTTTGCTTCCAGTTGTTTGTGGGTTTGAAGGACTTTCTTCTTCTTGCTGATGTTCTTTTCTATTTCTCTCTTGCTGTTTGATTCTTTTGCTCTTTCTTTTCTTTCTGTTCTCTGGTTCACTTCCTCTTTCTGATCTTCGTGTGCTTGTGTCTTCGTTCTTACCTTGTTGTCATTCTTTATTTCTTGTTCTTATCAACTTCGATTACTTTACTCTTCGTCTTGTCGTGTTGCATTCGTATGTCGTATTGTCCTTTTATTTCTTCAACCTTCGATATAGCATGGTAACGCTTCTGTGCTATGTCTTTCTTTCTTTTCCCTTCCTCTGTCTTATAGTGTGGCCGCGGGTTCTTGTTTCCTATCGTTGTACCATTCGCATTAATGAGAATTAGCTTGGTGGCGATATTCCTCTTCCTTTTCAGTCGGTGTCTGGTGGTGCTCTGTATCGCGTTTCTAGTTACGGTGTGATTTATACTTTTGGTTTGATATTGCTTGTCGGTTCGTGTCCTATTTCATTATAATGGAGTAGTTACTATAGGTGTATTTTCTATTTATGTATGCCATTCATGGGGTGCTAACTTATCCTGGAGTCTTACATACTTTGGTAAGTTTGGATCTAGCTGTCATCGTATATGACTTATTTTAATTGCGTCGATTTTACTTTGCTATTCTTTGTTTTAGCCTGCTGAAAAGTAGTGGTGGAAGGGTCTGTGGGTCTCTTTTTGGTTTATTGTTCTCCTTGGCTGTTTCCTTTTTTTCTTTCCGAATTTTATTCAGGTCTTGGGGGAAATTGATTTTGCGTTCATTCTCGTTCGTTTCCTGCATTCATATCGTTCTAGGTTGTTGCTTGGGTTTCTTCTTCGTTCTGTTTCTTCTTCTTATTGTTTGTCGTGTTCTTTCGATTCACTGTTCTGTTACTTACGTTTTCGTGGTCTTCTCTTCATGGCTAATTTTGTCATTTGGGTGTTTTCTTTGGTTTCTTCCCGCCGGATTCTGACTGCATTCGTAATGGCCGGTTCTTCATTTGTTGGTTGTGTGGCTTCTTTTGCGCTCCCCTATCTTTTTCTTTTTTCTTCTTTTTCTTTTTTCTATTCTGTCCTGCGATTCTCTTCTGTCTTCCTCTTCTCCTCTTCCTTCTTCTTTCCTCTGTTCTTCGCATTTCCTTCTTCGCTATGTCGTTTTGTGCGGCTGCTTACTTTTTCCTCTCTTTTCCTTCTTCTTCTTCCTCTTACTTTTCTCTTCGTTTTTCTTCTGTCCTTTCCTCTTCCATTCTCGTTCTTTTTCTTCCCCCCTCTGTCGTTATGTGCTTCCTCTTCGTTGGCGTTTTGCACTTCGTAAATATCTGCTGGTCGCCTTCTCTTCTGTATTCCTAGATATCTTCTTTGTGCTTTATGGTCTTCGTCTTGACTCTGTCTATGTATCTTCTTATGGGTATCCTATTTCGCTTTTCGGAGCGGGGCGTTTTGCGCTCTTCTGTTTTGCTAATTTCTTCTTTCACTTCATATTGTTTTCGTGTGCGTCGACTGCTACTGGTCGATTCTTCTGTTTTCATTGTCGTTTTTTTCTTCTAAGTTCCGGGAGGATTGCTCTTTTGGGTGTGTTTCATCTGATCTCTTCTTGTTGCCTTTGTTTCTTCTCTATCTTAAGACGGGGGATCTTCAATTTGTCTGAAGACTCCATCATTGCTTGTGAGTGTCCGCTATTTCTTCTATCTACTTTTGCTTCTAATTCTTGGTGGCACGATGAGTTCTTTCCTGGATTTCGTTCTTCTTATACTTCATTGGGTGGTCATTCTGCCGGTTATGAAAGTTCTTGGGGAGACTCGTTCTTCTTGGAGGGCGACGCTTCTTCTAGTCTTCTGTAGAGAACGTTGCTGCTTTATCTTCATTGGAAAGGTTTCTAGTGTAATCTTCTTCCGGTCTGACGTTTCCTACTTCCCCTCTTCTTGTTCATTTTCTGTGCCTTTATGCTTTCTTTTTCTATCTTCTCTTTTCCTGTCGTTCGTTTTAGTCTTCCTTGCTGTGTCCTACTTTCTTGTGTTTCCGTTCTCTTGGTGGTTTGCGCCGTCTTTCTTTTCATAATTTCTAGTCTTTTCCTCCTTCTTTTCTCTTCTTTCGTTGTGTGGTTTGTTTTATTATTTTAGGGTTGTCTCCTCCTTCTTTGTACTTCCTTCCCCCTTCCTCTTGTTTCTTTGGTTCATTCTTCTTCTTTTTGCCCGTTACCTTCTGGTGTGTTCGCTTCCTCAGTTAAACCTTGGCTCTCTTACCTGATACAGATTTGGCCTGTCGCTGTCTTCATTTCCTCTTTGCTTACCTCTTTCTTCTCTCCGTTTCGTCTTGTCCGCTGCTGTTCTGTGTGCTTTCTTCCGCTCGTCGTTTCTTTTTTTCCTTCTTTACCTGCTTCTTCCGTCTTCGTTTTTTGCCTCTTCTTGCTTCTGTTCCAAATTCCATTTCCTCTACCTTTTTACGTATTCTACGTTCTTCATCTTAATTCTTCTTAGTGTTTCTTTTTCTGTTCTTCTTCCTCTTCTTTTCTTTTCTTCTTCGGTTTTTTTTCGCTATCTATCCCTTCTCTTCTTCCTCCCGGTTCCTTGCCTTTCGCCCACCTCCTACTTGACGTTCTTCTTTCCTGCCGATTCCTCCTCTTGTTATGCCATTCCGAGCGCTTCTCCTTGGTCCTCTACTTTGTTCTCCCCCCGCTTTCTCTGTATCCCAGTCCGTGGGCTTTTACCTCTGTCTTTATGTCTTTGCTACCCCTGTCTTCCTCTTTCTTCTTCTTTTTGTCACTTTTCTATTTCTTCTGTTGCTTCCTCTTTTCTTTTCTTCTATCTCTTCCTTTCTTTTCTTCTTCTTCCTCCTCTTCAATCTTCTTCTCTTCGTCTTCTTCTTCTACTTAATTTCCTTTCCGTGTCGAATTTAAAGTTAAGTATTTTCCTCTCCATATTCCTCATCAGCTTGAAACATATTCACTGAGTCCAACAAGCCGATAATTCTGGTCATTTTCTTTTATTAAGATGGCTACCAATTGCAGAGCCTACAGTGGTGTAAGGGTTAATATGTGCTTACAATACGTCATGATAAGCGTGTCTTATGAGGAATGAATTTAAAAAATGTGTTCAGTCCAAACAAAAACGTTTTTTAGTTTTGTACTTTCCATATCCTAACTGTATCACAATCTAATTTGTTATTCCACGGTCTTGGAGGAAAGATAAATTCGGTCAACATTATTCCGCTCACAAAATTCACATGTTCGTAAAACGGAACATGTGAAAACTCGGCCCCTTTTCACATGGTTTGGGTTATAGAAGGTCTTGGCAAATGACTTCATAGGTCATAGTGATAATCGCAGACATTTCGTTTATAACTTCAATAGACTGTTTTCCTAGAAAAACCCAACATGGTGAGAATCCAAAACAAAACAACCACCTGCCAGAAAATTCTTAAATTTTCAGGTGAAACCAAGTGTAAGGTATTGTCCTTCTTCGCATACTTTGGTGATCAATTGCGGCATACAAAACTTCCACGTCAACATAATTTACAATTTTACCTGTTTTTCTAGAAACACCCAAGCATGGTGACAGAATACAAAACACCACCTGCATAAATACTCTAAAATGTTCAGGGTGAACCACTTTATGTATTGTACTCTTTCGCATACTATTGGTGAATCCAGGAGTGCAAATGGTTGTTTGGGGTGTATAATAATTTATAATGGGCGTGTTTGATATTAATAGTGTATCGTGCTCATGGCTACATAGCGCATAGCTCTGTATCCAGGGCGCGTATGTTCAAGGGTATTATGTTTGGATAGAGATGACTTTTGCCGGGGAATTTTCTGGAGTTTTGAATTCATGCACAGGTAAATTTAACAGAAGCATGGATTGATGTGAACTTCAATATTTTTTTCTTATTTATCATGATTGACTAGATCTTTTGAATAAGGTTTAAGAGTGATTTTTTAATGTCACGGGACCGAGACTGGCCATATAAATGCATGTACATTTTCAACAAATTACCGTTTGGAATCCCCAATCCCAAATCGAGCAATCGTGTCCTACCCTCCCTGTCAAACCACATGTAGAGCTCACATCTTGATCGATTACGCTGGGACAACGGAGATACAGAAGGCTTGCTGCTTTGTCGTATTGTATTTATAACGACGAAATGAATAGTTGGGTGTCACGTGTCAGGTACAGGTCATCGTGTCAGGTATCAGATATCGTGTGCTCTTCGGGGGCTACCGATATATATAAATTCGACTATGTTAAATCAATTTCTTGTACATATAACCCTCTGCCCAAAGTGCTAGTATTTTTTTCCAAAACGACCCGTATATATGTCAAACAGTACACAAATTGACCTTTTCCCATACAGATTCAAACAGCCGAGTACGATGACGATAATCGTTTGTTTTTTTTCCAATGTAGGGATACGGTACTCTTTTTTAAACCTAATTGTCCCCCGAGCAAAATAATAAAGCCAATCAATGCCGTGACGTCATCAAAGCTATTTTTTTCCAAAAATTGGCTGTTATTCCCATAATAAATTCCTTTTTTAAGATGCAACATCCTTCTGTATATGTCTTTAATAATTAATATTCAATTTGTCCCCGCATGAATGTAAAAAGATGGGTCCCATATCACAGGCTAATTACCCTTACCGTGGCCTGAATGAGCAGACGGATCCCGTGTTAGTTGTAGCGGCTTACATCCACTTGCGCGGGCTGCGGGGGTTAAGCGTCAAGCGGTCATACAAAACATTCCTTCCACTCAACCAATAATTTACCTTATGTGAAAGGGCCCTATACAAAATTTAGGACTAACAAAACAGACCAGGTCTTTTGCTCGTCGTATATATCCATTATTCAGCAAGATTTCTAACGTTATGTTCAAACATCCTCAGTTTGTAAACTAGGTAAAATATTAGCGGTTTTTGTTTATAATACAAAATCATTGATTATGAAAAAACACTTTCACGTTATACCATTGTTTTGGGAAGAGGTTTTATTATATTTCGACTAAACGAAAACGAAACGCTTTATGCACCCATCATTTGTTCCACGCTTTATTCCGTAAAAATGTTATTTATTACGAAAAGCGCTGAGCCAGTTTCGTTTTTGTTTCTTTCTTTTCGATATAATAAGCCGGATAGAGGTTAGCAAAACCGATTACTACAATAGACAAGATCCCCTTCCTCCGCCCATTTGACCGCCACAGTTTTATACAATTAGTAACAGACATCATTGACATTGCCTTGCTTTTAGTCTCATCATCCTTAATGTATCGCGTGGAAGCTTGAACCTCTGTGATGAGGATTCCTCAATGTCTTTACATAGCCGTAAAAAGGTCTCAAAATATATTGGAGACTCATACTATAACCAAAACTGTTCTGTTGTCCTATGCCTTTGATTGCGACATGCATGATGGTAGGTCCATACTCATTGCACACTTATTTCGCTTCACACACCAAAACAAAATATCACCATAGATCTTGGCACTTGCACATTTCCAACAAATTTACGTTAAAGCACTTTCAAGCTGGACCTTATTTTTATTAACCGCCCTTATATGACCACCTGACACCATTTAACGCTTTTACGGTGTTCAACATGTGCCATAGCTTCTTTTTTTTTTCATTTGAAATTCTTGTGAATGTTACCATATTTTTGATCCACATAGAGCGCACCACAATTTGAGACCACTAACTACCTTGCATAGATATAGAGGGTCCATATATTTACCAAATGTGTCAAACCTTAGATGTAGGTGGGCATGAAGGAACTCCTGAAATAATGACCCTATGATATTCTGCTCCTGCTCTATCAAGTTACCACCAAATGACCAGTGATTCAAATGCCAAAGAACCCGTCGTAGACATTGCTTATGGTTGTCATGAATTGCTATTCTCGAGCGGTAAAGAATATCTCGGAATTCCTCTTTGACATCAAAGGAAGATCACACTTGACAACTCCAAGTTGAACTTATTTTCAACTGCAAAATATATTAACAAATATCAGCCAATCTTGGCTATCATCTTGGTCAATGCAAACTCCCGGTCTAGAATGAACTTTTCTCCTCAAACTAACTTCAGACAAAGGCCTCAAGCAAAGACATCTTATATACTCTTGCCTTAGAAGCTTCTAGAATTCTCAAGAAAGCCCTAAGCATTACATCATTACTATAATTGAAGGCGCAACGAGAGATATTTAGGTATCCATGGAAGGTGTCATATGTATTGATTTCATATAAATTAGACACTCAAAATATTTCTTACCCTCTATTTTGGTACAGAAATGTTTTGAAGGTGAAAACAAAGGTGATTTTTATATGCTTATATATTCAATTTAAAACATATGCTGAATTTCCTATTTGCTCCTATAGGAAATTATATACAGATGTCACAAGTTTTGTACCAAAGAAATAATTTTCAGCTTAATACTTTAAGATGGGAATATTTTTGATAGAAAGCTATACACCAGTGCAAATATTATCCCTAGTATACAAAAGGGGAAGACCTGATTTAAGTATATGACGTTTTCATCTTGATAGAATGGCCTTCATCCCAAAACACCATCTGTAAAGTTTCGCGCCGATATTTCAATCCGTTTTGATGTGCGTGCGAAAAACGTGAGTATGTAAGCCCCATTGAGTACTCTGTTAATTAAATATTGGTCGACCAAAATGGGGCACATTTTCGCTAATAGCTTCCAAACCAAACATCCTTTAGCCCTAAGATTTCACAAGGTAAATGAGAAAAATAATAGCTTTCTTCTAATACCAAATTTTAGACCACGTCCGGTAAAATTTCGGATTCTGGGGACGAGGCTGTTAGCAATCAGTTCTCAGATTACGTCGAGCATTATAAATAGAGATTTCTCTACACTTGTTATAGCAAGTTCTACACTATTCTTAATGTTCCGAAGGCTTTTCTGGAACTTTTTTCTTACTAACTGTATTACCCCCATATAAAATATAATTATTTGAGTTTCTAGAACATTCTAATGTTAAAATATACTTAGATTGCGAGAGGAATATTTTTTCACAACGGTGCATAAAGGTGTGCTTTCAAATCTAAACCGCCGTTTGACTAGCGGCTCTTGACGGTTGAACCATAGTCAGTGCTTAGAACAATAGCAGCCGATTGCAAGCGGAAAGAACATGGGTTACCAGCGAGTTTTGAACCCGCTGTTCTATAATAGATTTACTGCTGTGATATTGTTGCCGCTTCAGGTAGTCGTATGGAATAAAGCTCATGCGTACATCACTGAGTGCATGAGCTTTATTCCGTAAGACTATCTGAAGCTTCAACAATATCACAGCCATTAATATATTATAGATCACCGCCTCTAAGCACTTCTAATCAACGGAAGGAGTTGCTTTTATTTGTAGCGGTTTCATTTAGAAGTCCCAAGAATGCAAAGGAGTTTAAAAAAAAGACTCTCACGCTCTACAGCACATCGCACATGCACATCTTACACAGCAGTTTGTTACGGAATAATCATTTGCATCAATGGGACTTCTAAATGCCACCTTTAATACCCATATACTACGTGAATCAACAAAAAGGATTAAAGATGATATTGATCTTAATGCAATCACTACATCATAGATTTGTTGTTGTTGCTTTTATAAAACACAACTAACATACTTTCATGTGTTGAAAAATATGAAATAAATCGACTGAAAATAGGTTAGATATGGTGGGTTTTGTAAGCATGCCCCTTTCTCCGTTCCTATGGGATTTACACACATTAAACTTGTGTTTTTGAGAATGTACAATATCATGATGCCGTTGTTAACCTAATAAATGTTACATTTTCTTTAATATTTCAACTACGGATTAATCAATGAATCAATTTATACCAATGTGCCAAGTGATATGACAGATCCAAACACCAATTCACCTGTTATAGAGCAAGAAAACAAGATCCTCCCATTGTTAAGGATATTTCTAAGGGTTTAGTCCCTTATTGGCATAGCTTGTATCTATACCTGGATTTCAGTAGTAGTGTTGAAAAATCCATAGATCAATTAATCAAGATAGCAAGGGTCATCATTTCATTCATAACGCATACCCGTATATGTACATTAATCGCAATATCTTGCTTAACTGTATAAATTCCCCTTGGAAGGAGGGAAAAAAAATTAATTTGGCTTCTGTGGTCAGTCGGTTTCTTTCTCATTTTTCAAACAATTGGAAGTAATAGATTTGCGTTACTTTAAAAACAACAACAAGTCTATGATTCAGTGAATTTAACAAGGTCACAAGTCATCGGCCAAACCCTTGCACATTTTTTTTTTTTTTCATTGTAGTATTTAGATTTTTAGAAATAATCACAGGACCACAGGAAACCAATTTGGCAATACTGCAAACGCACCTCTAATAAATGTGGGGCGTTATGCTTTTTTTTCTACTTTTGCTGTTGTAACCAGGCAGAAGTAAGTAAAGCGATTTTTTTCGAGCAATTTTAACACACTGTCTCATACATTGCATACATACGGGCACACACACACGTGCAACACATACATGTATGATACTATAAAAAGTAATTACTGGTATAGTTAAGTCAAAATCCTCATTCTGTGACTAATCTTTGCCAAGTAAGGTTTGACGATTGATTTAACTTCAACGGACATGTTAGAAGGTTTTTTAGCCCACATGTCCTTATGGAAAATGTCGGCAAATTTCTACAGGAGGGAGGTTCTTTTGAGGTTGGGTTGAGGTAAAGTTTTACAGGGGTAAAATTTTGAAAATGGTCCAATAACGTTGAGTATAGCTCAAATTGTTCAGTTGGTAACAAGGAGGAAAAAGTCTATGGTAAAGTCTGTAAAAGGCATCGTTATGAAGATATACCGAAAAATCAGGCTAAAGGTCAAAGGTTTATTCAGCAACGGTCAAGGTCTTATACTGGTTTGATTGAGTTTAAAAGTATCTGTAAAATTGATAATTAAATACATTGAAATTAAATTATGCAGGGGATATACCTACACTTGTAGCATCTGGAATTTTGTCCCCCCATTGAACATGTTGAAGTGTTGTGGGGAAGTGCACCTTGTCCCGCTAAACACGAGAGATGCCAAGAGGGGCAAAATATACCCTACATACCTTAAATCATTGAATTTTAGGACATGTGAAAGATACTTTTAACTCAATCGAAAACGATAAGATCTGACCCTTTTAAACACCTTTTGAATAATGTTTTGACCTTTAGCCATTGTTTTGTATATCTGCATAGCTATGCATTTTACAGACGTGTCACCATAGACTTTTTTTATTATTGTACCCACTAGAAACAATTTGAGCTATACTAAAAACGTTATTTGGACCATTATTTAAAATTTACCCCATGTAGAGAAACTTTATTACCCCCCTCTGTGAAATTTGCCGAATTATTTTCCAGAGGGACATGTGGGCTTAAAAAAAAACTTCTAAAATTCCTTTGAAGTCAAATCAATCGTCAAAACCTTACTTGCCAAAGATTAGTCACGGAATTGAGGATTTGACTACATAGTAGTCTTTCTTGCTTGCAAAAACAAACATGCTAGGCTCGGCGAAGTTTTAAGGTAAGGACTAAGGACTTGTTATACCTTTGTGCTAAAATGATGCATCCATCCCAAGTAAAAACCCATCATAATGGGGAAGGCGAGGCGTAAAGCCCAGCCATATCTGAAAATATTTTTACTGCCGAAAGACACATGCTCAACATCTTACTCAAGGAATATGCATCTGTTTTCTTCTAGTCTATTAGCCAAAATGCTGAATCCAAAGCATTCCACGATTATTTATAACCCTAAATGTCGATTTGTTACTTTTACAGCAACTTAGCTGTTACTTGTTGGCCGTTGGTATGACTACTGTAACATAAAAATGGGAGAACAGACATATAACCGAGTGTGGCCGAGCTTTAGAAAGTGCAATATTTTCGAGTTACCCCTCCATCGGGACAACAAAACACACAACCACCTTTATTTGAAGGATAAACTAGATGAGATTTAAGAAAAATGATGGTTGTGGTTGAAATTATTTGGTGTGGCAGGGATGATTTTATAGGCCCAAAAAAGCCTTGGGGCTACAATTAAGCGAAATTGTTAGTTTTTAATTTTTTTTCCATAGTACCAAATATCACAATCTTGTTTTTATGGTATCCCTTTTGTTATTGGTATGTTAAAGGGTTCAGGTAATACTCGTTATGGTGACATGGTGATAAAATGATGTTTTTTTAGGAAAAATTGATTTTGGGGCTAAAATTCTAGACCCGTTATACATTGTATAAAACAGAATCTATTAAAAAATGGAAAGATATTGATAGTATGCATCATGATTACCGGTTGTTTTGTTAAGAAATTAAAACTCTTTATTTTCTTAAATTAAGTTTTAGCTCAAAAACGTGATTTTGGACCCAAAAAAAAAAACACCCCTGCCACCAAAGTCAAAAGTTTTGAACACAATTCAAATTAATTATTTATTTATTAATAGAAGTGGTTTGGTTGTAACGAGCTAGTTGGAGGGGTGTTCCTTTGGGTGTCGACAATTTTGCAAGTGAAGAGAATTCGTGACAAATAGACGTTCCATGCAAAACCACGATTATGAAGAACCGTAAATTAGGGTAATACGGTTTATTTGTTTGTTTATTTATTTATTTAAAGCCAAGCTCTATAATAGTTTATCAAAATACATTGTACAATTGCTTTTACGAGTCCGTGCAAGAAGTTATAATCTCCCCTAAAAAGTAATGAGTTGTATTGAAATGGAATTTTTTGTAATAGTAATCAATTTATCACTAGTGATAAGTTGGAAAGAAGTTAACCGGAAATGATTGACGAAATGGGAAATGTGTCGCTTCGTTGAGAAGGAGGCCATCTACAATCATTGCAAATTAAGGCATCTGCAAAGATGGGCCGTCCCTGCTAAAACATGCTTTGGTGCAAAAAAGGTAGGTCATCAGAGGTAAGGAATACAATGAAAATTGTAACCGCTATTTCACTCACCTCATTTGAGAGTGAATGATTCCTCTCGATTATTTTTCCGTGTTTTCAATTAATGTAGGTACTGGACCCATCCTTTTTCAAGGGCAACATGTTTTCACTCTCATGTCTTTGATATAACGGAATTCGCCGCGGCATGTTATCCCTATTTTCGAAATGAAGATGGAGATAGTGTAAATTGTTATCCACAGACTACCCACCCGCCACTACCCCAAAGTTGAGATATATCCCATGGAGAGAGTGCGCCCATGGTTAGGATGGTGCAGGAGGTCCCCAGCTCAAGTCTCGGCAGGAGCAGTGGCCGAGATTAACCAGGTAAAAAATTTAGATTTAAACCTCTGTCTACCGGCCCACTCAGGTTTTTTCCCCGGCTTACTTAAAACCCCCTTTTTTGATGCCAAATTAGTTAATGTAATTTGTCATTGACATGTTCCGCTCCTTTTAATCCAAAAAATCAAACATCCACCAGGGTACCGGGTAGGTATAGGAAGGATACAGGGTGATCCCCAAAGTGTCGATAGGGGGGGGGGGGGGTGGTACCACCACCCACCCTCCGGAAGAGACTATACCCAACATGCCTAACAAAACAACAGGAACATCACAGACAATTGATTTTCGGTCCAATTGTTGAGATAGCTATGGTCCTTCTATTTTTCAATTGATACAAAATGAGTACCAAACATGCCTAGCATTACGTACGTCACAATGACGTCAGAAAGTTCGCATGTCAGCAAAACTGCCATTCCATAGACACACACAGTTAAAAATTTTTGCATTTCATTTTTTTTTCGCCCAAAAAGGTTAGGAAAATCAGCATTGTTCATGCGGTGGTTTTTGGACTCTATTGATGGGAGGAAAAATGACGTAGTTTTAGATAATGGCATCATGTTAGAGTATAATAGGGTGTTGGAGCGCCTTAAAAATTGCGCTGAAATATCAATTTTCCACCTATATTCAGTCATTTTCTTTCCCTCAACATATGACGGCATGGTGGAGTCATAATGGGGATGTTGTACTTATTTGCTTAACAAGGAAAGAAGAAGAAAGAAGAAAATCTAAGGCTATCCTTTGGTACCAATTTTAAAGGAAATCGGGTGTTCTGTGGTTGTTCAAGAACGAAAATCACAGGGGCGGTTGGTAAACCACCCCCCTTCGGGAGTTTTGTTACAAAAAATGGTCAGGTAGACGAGGGTTAATTTGTTTAAGACCTACCAGAATTCTACTCTCCCCCGTTTAGGACATTTAGAATTTGGCAGACGAACACGGTGGACATCCTGTATACGGCGGAGGACTCGTTAAGCCGGGGTCCAACATTTCATGTAGAATTATGCCTGTAAGTCGCAAGCAGTTTCCGATAAGAGTATGGTGTAGACTTTTGTTTGCCCCAAGCTTTCCTAGAACCCCGGGCATCATTGGAAATCGGTTGTGTCACACTTAATTAAATATATATATCATCTGAAACTAAGCAAAGTATTATTATGTTAATTTTCGTGCAAGATTGATTTCCTCTAGACTGGAAAAATTCAAAATAATTTTAATTATTTTTCATCACAACTGACAGAAATTACAACACAGGGCCTTTGAAACATGCATACATACATGTCGCGTCGCCCACATCACATACTTGTCCGATATTTTACAAAACAATTTTCCGAGAAAATCGCAATTCAAATCTACCGCACCATTTCATGTCTATAATAAACGGTTGAACGGAAGGCATAAAAGAAACATCTACACTTTAACTGTTTGAAGAACCAGTTTAAATTCCAAATATAAACCATAAATGCAACTTAATACTGCAATTATATTATCTTGATTAGGCTACAAAGTTATATGTCGTATGTTGAAATCACAAATAATATATATGCAAAATACGACGCACATATTACACCGTTGTTGTTCAATGTACGGAAAATCGATCATATTTGAACAGCTTGTTTACGAAATAACCGAGGAAATACGTCCAAATAGGTCTGTATATGAAATCGTTTATTTGTGGGATCGGCAAAATACAAACGCTAGATCACACACGTGTAAATGAATGGCGATTTTAACATACGACAGTATGTGAAATGCGGATATGATGATTTTTGAGAAAATGACAAAAATCTGTAATTATAAACTAATTACTTAGGCATCCTCCCATTTTTGAAACTTTATGGATGGCAAAGAACCTCGATGACCTAGTATTGCGGATTTTTCGCAAAAAAACCAAAAATTTGAAATACGACAGTATGTAATGCGGGCGACGATTTACTCGAACCTCTACAAGCAGAATCAACTTAGATTTTGAAAATACATATTCTTCAATGAAATTTATTAAACCATACCATAAACTACCACAACAAACACTTAGGTCACTAAATGCCACATAAAAGGTATTACAAAAAATCATTTGAATCCTATCTGTGATTTTGTAATTATAAGCAAATGCGTGTATCAAATCCCATAGTTTTGGCCACTGTGTCGTAATTCCTGTCCTGCGCGCGGACAGAAATAAATACTCTGATTTCTTGCAGCGCAGAGACGATCGAATATGTAATTCAGTTTTG
>JAMKCH010003348.1:0-37327 GCA_023653785.1 Ophioderma brevispina | reverse complement strand
GTGTGTAGAAAGCATATAACCTACTAAGCTCGCCCTCTGGCATCCTTAGAATATGACCAAGAAAAGTAAGCTCTCTCAGTCTTACTCGGTTTATCAGAGGCTCCGTAACTGTAGCATCATAGATTTTGGCATTTGAGACACGATCAATGCGCTTGACGTTCAGCATGATTCTGTAGCAACATGTTGCGAAAGAATTGACCTTACTCTCCAAATTGTTTGTCAGCACCCAAGATTCGCAGCCATACGAAAATACTGTCACGCATGTTGTGTTGAAGAGGCGTACTTTCATTTCAATTGGTATACTTTGACTTCTCCATATGCGCTCCAACTTCCAAAATGCTGACCAGGCAAGGGCTTTTCGTCTGTTAAGGTCTTTAGAACTGGAATAATAAAGTACACCTTGAAAAAAATTGCAACAGAAATGTAGAAAAAGGAAAACTTGGCAAGACATCCTAATTTGCATAAATCCTACATGGACATAATCATTTGTCCATAGTTTATGATGTTATATAGCTTTTAATGAGTATTTAGGGAGATGTTCAAATTTCTGTTACATGGTTTGCGTCCAAGAGTAAAAGTGTTAATTTTTAGGAGTTATCAAACGCTCTCACATCATCAATCATGACCGTACTAGGAGTTTTCTGAATCGTAACATTCATCTGAAAGATCAACTGATGAGACCCAAGTGGATGACTCCTACACTATTGCTTCCCTTGAAAGCTGGCAGTATTGCATTCAATCAATCAATCAATCAATCATCTTTATTTCAATATCATCATATACATCTTACAAAGACACATATTATCAGATACACAAAACAAGACATGCCCCAAAAAAACTCATTCATATTCAGCTATAAGTAAAGATTTGAAATGCTTTCTAAAACACAAGTGATATTTTTACACGTCTTGGTATTATTGTCCAAAGAATTCCATAATTTTGGTCCAGAATTTCTCACAGCGCGATTGGAAAACATTTTCTTCTTATTATTAATACTATAGTTGTGGGCATTTTTTGTATGGTATTTATGTATTTGGGCATGTTTTACAAAGTAATTCTCAAAAGGCTTTGGTAATTGGTTAGTGTAGTGTTTGTACATAAACACTGCAAGTTCCAGCTTATATGTATCAAATACGTTCAACAAATTGAATTTTGAAAATAATGGCCCAGTATGGCATCTATAATGACTACTTGGAATCGTCCTTACAGCCCATTTTTGCAACTTAAATATTTTATCTAAATAGATTTTATTAGAACTACCCCATATTAAGATACCATAATTTATGTAAGGTAATACTAGCGTACAATATAAAGAGTATAATACATGTCCAGGTACAAAGTGTTTTAGTTTGGTGAGTAAACCAACATTTCTAGAAATATTTTTTTGATATTTGATCGATGTGATTTTTCCACGTAAGATTTTCATCGATGATAACCCCCAAGAATTTGGTCTCATAAACTCTCTCCAATATCACATTATCAAGTACAACATTAAAATATTTTGTAGCAGTTTTGTCTTTCCAATCATTGCCTTTCAGTTCTTGTCTGGAATATTTAGAAGTTATATAAGGAGATCCCAACAGCATATAATTGGTTTTGCTCGCATTGACCGATAATTTATTTGCCCTGAACCAGTTGCTAATCTCTTGTAATTCACTATTAATTACATCAAATGTTGTGACTATATCAGGATGGGAGTACAGTAAGGTAGTATCATCAGGAAATAAGACCACTTCTAGCAATGAAACGGCATTTACAATATCATTTACATATAAAATGAATAACAAAGGACCTAGGATTGAGCCTTGTGGTTCCCCGCATTTTATATTTTGATTAACTGAATCACATGACTGATATCGTACAAATTGTGTTCTATTATCCAAGTAACTTTTAAACCATTCAAGGGCAATACCTCGAAAACCACAATACTCCTGGCAGTTTATACAATACTATATTTATGTCATGGCTAATAGTGTCAAACGCTTTTGACAAATCTAAAAATATTCCCAACGTAGTTTCATTTCTTTCTACTGCATTACTTATTTTATAAACTAATTCAATGATTGCCATATATGTTGAATGATTTGATCTTAAATCCAAATTGTTTATCATTCAATATTTTGTTTTTATCAATATATTCCGTACATCTGTTAAATACTAGTCTTTCGAGAATTTTAGAAAAACAGGGAAGAACAGAAACAGGTCGATAATTGGAAAATACTTCTTTGTCATCTTTTTTTATATATTGGGACTACTTTTACTATTTTTAGTTGGTCTGGAACAACTCCAGTAGAAATGGAACTATTGAATATATTCGTCAAAGGCGTTCCTATATATGCTAACAGTGGGCCCTGACTTGCACCAAATATGACAAACAAATGCACAAGATAGTCATCGAAAGCCTTCATCCAGTTCTGACACAATAGAGGAAAAGATACAAAGATAAAGAGAACCTTGCCTCCTATGTCTTCAATCTTCCAACTCTTCCCAAATATGAAGGGCACAACTTGTATTTGGCAAACAACCAGTTGCAGTGTTTTAATCCTTATATTGTTTCATCAAGTGCATTTAGTATAATTTGTCCTGCCTCCCGGTGTGTAAAGAACCTTGTAGCTCAGGAAGTTCCAGTTTTAAGTATATTTTTCAATTTTAACTTAGACCTTGGCCCCGTTTTTATCTTTATTCTAAACACCTTTCGGCCAGAGGATGTCAGACCAGATCTATTTAGTGGTATGGAATCTACAGAGCCCTCGAGATCTACAGATCCTATGGTGTGGCTATATATTTGAATGGAATCGGCTACGGTAAATCAGCACTGGCCCAAGCTAGACTGCTGAATTTTGCACCTTAGTCGTAGACTAGCTACTCATGTCAATTCACAAACTGAATGTTTCAGCCAGCCTTGAGAGTGTACACATTTCGCAGCTCCATTGACTTACTGCGCACCCCTCCCGCTCAAAATAGCTTCACAGACAATACTGGGGAATATTCTAGTATTTGGAACTCAAGGTGACAAGGTCAAATGGAACGTACAGAGGTCAGGAGGTCACAAACTTCTTCTGCTAGTCTCTATATACACAAAACCTATGAGGTTGCACACCACCAAATAAATTGCCGATGGTTTATGAACAATGTGGCCCGAATTGAAACGTAAATTTCTGAGTCGCTTAAATTGTGCCTTACCTTGGACCGCTAGACCTCTGCATCCCATTCAGGCAGAAGAATCCGTAAGTTGACCACAGATTTTTCGAGCTACTGAAGCGTGAAGACACCGATACGTTTTGATCCCCTCTGAAACCGTGGCTTCTAATCGAAATATTCTTATTGGGGTGGGAGTAAAATTAATATTGTAATTACTCAGTAGAAAGACTCACATACATTTTAAATCTTGATATCGTACTGATTTGTACCTTTAAAATAATTTCTAACACAAAATTAGGCCCAAGAAGTTTTTTACTATTTTTCAACTTGGGACCTGGGCCCAGTGGTGTGGACTTTTATACCGTCATGTGAGTGCAACAAAGTCGTAACTATCATTTTTGGCGAAATTGATTTTTATATATCTAGAAAAATGGAGGCTAATTTCAATTGCGCATATTTTGATACATTTCAATTTATTGCACAGGTATTAGACTAAATAGGCCTATTTAGTGTAGAAACCGACTTTGTTGCACTCAAGATTGAATTTGTTGAGTACAATAAAGTTGTAACTGTTAGATATGACTTTGTTGCACTACACGTGAAAACTAGTTATGTAGAATAGGACGGCCATTTTATTTTTGAAGCGATTGTTTTAAAACAGGTGTGTCAATAATATCTCCCATTTTTTTGTCAAAGTGTCTTTTCATTTTTAACCACTTTTTCTTTTTATTTTGTCACACAAACCTTAATAATATATCAACAAATGTAGTTACGACCATTTTCACTCAATATGATACGCTCACTACTTCATATTTTTATTTTATACCAAAGTAACATGAATACGGCCAATAATTTAACATACATTCCATATAAGGCTTAATTTATTGCAAAGTTATTCAGGGCTAAATAGACCTATTTAGTTGTGGATACGACTTTGTTGCACTAAAAAATTAAATTTCAGGTTGATCAACAAAGTCGTAACTGGTAGATATGACTTTGTTGCACTACATGGGAAAACTAGTTATGTAGATACGCCATTTTATTTTTGTAAAGCGATTGTTTTAAAAAAGGTGTGTAAATAATAAATCTCCCAATTTTTTTTGTCAAAAGTGTATTTTCATTTTTAACCAAATTTATGCTTATTTTGTCACAAAAAACCTTAATAATATATCAAAAAATGTAGTTACGACCTTCTTCCACTCAATATTACGCTCACTACTTAATTATTTTACCAAAGTAAATGAATACGCATAATTTAACATACATTCAAGTATAAGGCTTAATTTATTGCAGAGTTATTAGGCTAAATAGACCTATTTAGTTGTGGATACGACTTTGTTGCACTAAAAATGTAATTTCAGTTGAGTGCAACAAAGTCGTAACTGGTAGATTCGACTTTGTTGCACTACACGGGAAATCATGTGTGTATTTACACCATTTTAATTAGCTATTTACTTCAAAATGTAGATACGACTTTGTTGCGCTCACATGACGATACCGTTCTCGGCCGCACATTCGCGTACCTCTTTCCAATAACACCTCCCCCCCCCCCCCACCCCGTCCTAGACCTTCACTGATATTATCCACATGGCATGCATATTGTCTTCCAAAGTGCATAAAATGATTGCAAAATGCTTCACAAATCACGTCCCCTATTTTTCATAAAAAAAAAGGGAAGATAGTCTCACGGTGCGCTTGGCATGTGCTATAATGCCCAAGCTCACTAGCTGCCTGGTCGTGACTAAACAGCCAATGGTAAATTGGCGCCATCTATTATCGAAATGTGGTAATGAATTTGAAGTGAGCATAGCGTTGAGGGTCCCTGGAGTTGTGGCGGATGAATGAGTGTATTATTATTGGTCGCATGGTAGCGTAGACAGCGCATACCCCAAAAGTGCAACTTTTGCTGAACGACTTTTTTGTGTTTGAACTCTTCTATCTCTAGCATTCCCATGGTATGATTCAGACGAAACAATGTCTCAATTAAAAAAGCAACCTTGGACCAACAAAATGTATAGTCAGCTGTTCACAATAGTCAGGAAATTGAACAACATTGATGCAAGACATGTTCCTTTTGGTGCTATCTGTATATCCAATACCGGTCCATGATCCCCATTGTCTGCCGCTGTAAATATGCATATGAAGTAGGTAGCTCATTGCATATTTCAAGCATGATCTCAGCCTTGACGATTTGCAATAAACAGAAATAGCGACCACAACTGTATTGATCTTGATTGTATGGCAACATGCATCCTGAAGTACTTCCTGAAATAAAAGGTTTTTATCTATGTTTATCATAGAAATTCCAGATCAGGAAAAAATAGGCCATTCTCCGATAAGTTCAAAGCAGTCAATGTACAGTTAAAGCTTTAATGCCCTGTTAAGAATGAATGTTGTTAGTATAAAGTATACTTAGGAGTTATGTTTTCAAAATGATCCGGACTAAAGTTGTAACCGGGCGGGAAAGTATCCAAAGCACATAAGGCTAATGATGCATTATTTAATGCTTGCTTTGCGCCAGGTCGCCAGCTCAAATTCATTCGTTAAAACGTTTCCTGTCGTTACACAAGAGCGCATATCACATGATTACATTGCATTTTATCAGCCGCTATTATGCCCTAATTATTAAGTTCGGAGAGCATGTCGCCAATATTGCAAGCCAGATACGTAACCCATAATTCAATGGCGATAGATTTGCCACAAAAACGGTAGAAGAATGTTCCACTATGTGATAAATAGAGCAGGTGTCAAGTTATATGTATACATGTTTGCATAAAAATGGTGTTGAAGTAATAACAATTTCCAGGCCTAGTTAATGAAAGAAATCCCTCACGTTACGTTATACGGGTCAGATACCTACTTACCTCCCGCTGTGCTCTTGCTAAACGCCGTGATTACTTGAAGTCGAATACCACACCATACTTTACATATACTAAAGTATGATGGTAAAGTCGGTGAAGTATGTTCTTTTATCAGAACGGCACGATTAGACAACGGATTGCCAGATACGTTACCCAGATGCGTTACTTAAGTGTTAACTTCAGGCAATTATACTTAAAAATCGGATATTGTTAAGATCACCCCATGCATTGTTCCGTTCTGAAAATATTGAAGTTCGCGATTTTCATGATTTCAGGAATTCCTTGAATGTTGATTATTTTGTCATTGGGAGACCAACTTGAACACTTGTATGCGAGAATGGCCCATATAATCTTGTGTCTTTAATATATGGATTCCAAGCTATGACTAAAAGGTATGTTAACATATAATACCCGTAACAAGATACCTACATGATTTTTTTTGTTCCAGATTAGCAAAGGCTGTTACCCTTTAACCCTATTCTACCGAAGGGGGGGGGGGTGGTTACCACCCCCCCCCCTTCAGGGTTTTTCCGGCTTGCTAAACCCCATTTTTGGTGCCAAAATTATTTATGTAATTGCAATTGACTGTTTACGCTCCTTTTCATCCAAAAAACAACATCCACCGGGTATAGGTTAAGATACAGGGTGATCCGAAGTGATGGATAGGGGGTCGGTGGTAACCACCCCCCCCTTCGGAAGAGAAGTACAAACATGCCTAAAACAACAAAGGAAAATCACGACAATTGCTTTTGGTACCAATAGATAAGATATGGTCCTCTCTTCCATTGATACCAAAATGAGTCCAACATGTAGGATTACGTCACAATGATGTATAAAGTTAGCATGTCAGCAAAAACTGACATTTCAATAGACAAAACAGTAAAAAATTAAATTTCGCCAAAAAGGATAGGAAAAATCAGATTTTCATGCGGTTTGACTCTCTGATGGGGAAATGACTAGTTTCCTACTATAATGAGCAGCATTTTAGAGCATAATAAGGTGTTTGAGTAGCTAAATTGCGAATATCAATTTCCATCCTATATTCAGTATTTCGGACTTTCCTCAACAGATGACGTCATGGTTGAACAGTCCTATGGGGAGGGTGGTACTTATTTTGGTACCAATGAAAGAAGGGAACTCTAGCATCCTTTGGTACCAAAGTTACAGGCCCTCCAATGGGCTGTTCAGTAACGAAAATCACAGGGGTGGTAACCACCCCCCCACCCCTCGGCAGTTTTTGTTACAAAAAATGGCGAGACGCGGGTAATAACCACCGATCAAAGATTGAGCTCTCGACCATAACGTTTATAGAGGGTCTAAATTGATATGTGTAAGTCACAAGATCATGACTATCTGTAGGAGTTATGACAAGTTAACATCATTAGAAGTATTTTGACCTTTGACCCCCTAAACTATGGGTCAAGTGTTGGGGTCATAATTGACTTATATTGACATCTTATCAAGTACTACAGGGTGGAACATGGATGTTTGATATTAGTGACCCCCAGACATGTCAATTCAACATCTATAGGAAATTTATAGAGATTTGTATCCTCAAGAGACATCGTGCCATTAACATTGTCTTCGTGGTCAATCACCATCGTAATTCATCATGAACATCAACAGGAACAAAGGCAGCAACATCAGCAGCACGCAACGTAATAATCACCACCCACCACCACTCCGTTACACAAACGCTTACACTTATGTACTCTTTTAGGATTACCTCACTTAATCACAACACTACGTGATTTTCCGGTACACATCTGTTGCAGATTCGGAAACCTGTACACCTCAAAACTGCTCCCAACAAAATGGATCATAAAACTCTAAAAGTGGATTATTTATTTCTTGATGTAGTTCCGGTGCGCGTTTAGAATTTTAATTGTTAAACTTTGTTTTCGTACAATATCAGACGGGGCACACCTGCACGTGTAATTTGTGTGTGCTCCCTATCTCGCTCTAGGTATATTCTCCCCAAGAGCCCTTATCTCCCAGTTCATAACGTGTTGATGCACTTTGGAAATTTAACCCCTTATGGACCTGTGACTCAAGTACTGGAAATGGTGTCAAGATGACATCCGGTGGATTCTTCAAGTAGACACCTTGGTCTATATTTCAGCAATAAATCGTTTAGTGCGCAACTTCACGTTTATACTGTTGTCTTTTTAGGCCTCCCCCGCCCGACTATAGCCAGGTTGTTCCTGCGGGTGGGCTGATTTAACTTCACTTAGAACTGGATGATTAAAAAAAAAATCAAAGTTGTGAAGAGAGGAAACATTTGGCGTTGCCACAAAAGTTTGCTTTTAAAAAATACTTTGGCATCAACACCACTTCCTTTTTCCAAATGATGTGTCAGAAAAGTGGGCCACTTTACCGTTACTCAAAGATTCAAGGCAATAAATTGATAATTTACCACAACAATTTAATATTCTACCTTTATTCATGCATAAGATTAAAACATTGACGCCTAGGCAAACAAATAAAACAAGACAATAATGCAGGAAAACAAAACCAATGAGATGTAAGCTTTACATGCATCAGTATCAATGATAAGTCATTATTCTTTGCATATTGCTTCTTTATGAAGAAAGAGGTAATGTTTGAAATGCCTGTTTCAAATCAAAAATAAGCTTAATTGTTTGTCATAGGGTGAGGACACTCCAATAAGTCAAGTTTGCTCCCTCTGGAATGATGACATCATTGGTAGTGTTTTACCAAATTGCTGATCTGTTGATGAATTTGGTTTCCATGCTCGCTGGATAATTCCACCACGTTGAGGCAGTTTAGCTTTCACCTTTGTGTCGATCCTGCTTCACATGTCAACTGGTGTTGCTTACACAAATATCATCTCATTATGTCTGCGTATTTGTTTGGTTTGTTTGAAGCTATTTTCTTCAGCCGCAATGAAGATAAAGAAAAGGAAATTAAACGCTGTGTGAAATTGATGTTTCTTGACTTTAGGACAATTGAATAAGGTAAAGTGCCACTTTTTGATGAAATCATTTTTGGAAAAAAGAGTGGTATTTATGCCAAAAGTGTTTTTTGAACAAGAATGACGTTGTGGCAGAGAAAAATGTTTCCTCTCTTCAAACTTTGACATTTTCTAAACATCAAGTGAAGGTATGCGACGAAATGTTCTCGAATTTTAGGGCTATTTTGGCGAAACCCCTTATATATAAAGCAATGTTTGAACTTGGCTAGTACATGATGTTCTCAATCAGCAGGTACATTGTAACTACTGGCAAAGGGCCCTAGGTCACTCTCATCAAGGGCCTTTGTCAGTAGTACAAATGCACACTTTCATTCACGGTAAGTAAGGTAATTATCTATATACATAGAACAGCGTTTATGCTTATAGTAAATAATACAAAATAAGCTATAAGCCATGACATTTAACCAGACTACGTGTTAACCACAACATCATCAACATCATATGCATGGAGTTAGTGCCGTATCGATGAGTGACCTGATGGTGCAATGTAACAAAGTGTCTATAGATTTTGTACGCGGTTGGTGTTAACTAGTCTACAGATAAAAAGACAAAACATATTTATGCGGTGTTTCCCACATTAAATTGAGTAAATATGCAGGACATGGGAATACTTTTTGAACTAAGGTTACTGTCTCGCTGCCAAATGGGATGGGATCGTATCCGGTGTAGAAGTAATTATGGGTCCGCCGTACTCATAGATACAATGGTAAAGAATAGGGCACTGATTCAGTTGATTCTTCACGCAAATTTAGTTTCACGCTCTATTCCGCTTTCGTCTATGGAGCCGGCCTGTGGCTCCAGGCTGACTATAATGCTTTCCACCCATAATCGCGCACTCATGGGGCCAGGAAAGCCCATGAATAATAACATTGAGTGTATCATTATTGACATTGTAATGTGCTTGGACATTGCAAATTCTTAACCATCAATTTGATAAAAATAAATAAATAAGTGTATTATAAAAATTCCGGATCATTGTGTACAAGGTCATTCGTTGTGGTTTAACCCTCGTCTACCGGAGCCATTTTTTGTAACAAACTCCCGAAGGGGGGGGTGGTAACCCACCCCTGTGATTTCGTGACTGAAAAAAAAATCACCCGCTTCCTGTAAATTGGTAATTTTCCTAACCTTTTGGCCGAAAAAATTGAATTGTTCACTGTGTGTGTCTATGGAAATGGCAGTTTTGCTGACATTCGAACCTTATGACGTCATTGTGACGTGGTGATGGGCATGTTGGTATCGGTTTGGGATCAAGCCAAAGAGGAGGGACCATGCTATCTATGCTACCAAAATGAAGTGTTATGAGTCCTGTGTGTGTAAGGGAATGTGGTATTCTCTTCCGAAGGGGGAATGGTTGCCCCCCCCCAATCCATCACTTTGGGATCACCCTGTATCCTTCCTATACCCGGTGGAGTTTTTGGATGAAAGGAGCGGAAACATGTCATTGACAATTACATTAAATACATTGGCACCAAAAAGGGGGTTTTAGCAAGACGGGGAAACACCGGAAGGGAGTGGTAACCACACCCCCCCCCCTCTTGGTAGGATGAGGGTAAAGGGTTTTCTGACCTTAGCGCCAACGAGATGTCTTAATGATACCTGTAGCATGTAGCCTGTAAAAGACAGTTCTGTGGGTTGTATTTGTGTGTTTTCTGTACATTTTGGCATGTGAAACAGCCAAAAATAATTCCCCCCCTGTGGATTTAAGGAGACTCTACACCCCGTACCACACATTATTTTTCTAATTCGACGCGAACAAATTTTGTGGATTACCAATTTTATACTTGCGATATAAATAGAATCACCATTTCTACTTCAATTATTTCTACGCTCTATTTTTAAAACTTTTAGTTTCGGTGGCTACTTCGGCACATTTTTTATCAAATTAAATGTACGTTTTTCTTTAAACCATAACAAGGACTGCATTTTCACACTCCATCCCCACACCCCCTCACACACTTGACACTAACGGAAAACACTATCAAGTGATAACAGGTGTTACTCAAGCGATATATTTTTGAATTATTTTCTTGAACTATTCGTAAGAACTTTAAGCGAACAGAGTCCGAAGCCGAGGAGGATATTTCTCGTAAAAAAATGTAACGAAAAATGTCAAAACAATGATAGGCTCATTATGTACGCATATCTTCTTCGTTTCCCAAAATCTTTGGCGTTAAGCGAGATAAAAATGGTTTCAGGATGAATTTAAAAGGCTATCGAATGGTCGATAGAAGGTAACATAAGAATGATTTTACGGTCTTATACTCACTAATCAATTTCCTCTTTTAGTCAACCACTTGCCGATCGTAAATGATCGGCTGCTAAGACAAATACACCCATAGCCTGTACAGCTCCTAAAAAGAAGAAACCTTCGTCATAACTGCCAGTGTGGTCGTATATCCATCCTATTTATAAATAAAGTATTTATATTATTATTATTACTATGCTATCCCCTACGAAATTGGCTTTTGTTATTCACTCAGAACGCATTTAGGGCGAAATATAATTTCCCCTAACGTATCCCTTTGTATTGCAGGTTTACTCCGTTTTGAATAACAAAGGATATGAATTTTAATTTATGCAAATGAAGGATAATCTCTAGAATAACAAGGGATATGAATATCAATTATTAAAAATAAGAAAAGAACTCATTATGAAATAATTAAAATTTCCCCATTCCACTGTTTCGGATCTTGTTCCAACCTTTGTCTAATTATATTCAGAGTGAGGTCCGTCGGCGTCTTTGTGCACAGAGAAACTACATCATGCGAAATGAGGTATTCGTATTTTAAATCATCAACAAGTTGTTTGGAATTGAGAACATGGTGCTCTGTTTTTCCCACAAGTGGACTGATGATGTCTGCCAAGGATCTAGCTACATTGTAGCCAATGGACCTCGTGTATGTGTAAGGATTGGGCGCAAAGGCGTACCATCCTTATGTATCTTGGGCTGGCATATACCATGTATGCCTTTGGGATGATCTCAGCCGTTGGGAACAAAACATCTTTGCAGCCAGGTCTTATTTTTAGTCTTTTATCCTGTCGGATTTTGGTGGCTTTGATGATTTAATAGCACCTACAATCTCCGATCTAAGCTGCGCGCTTCGCCTTTCGGTAAATTCCACGTATCTTTTTCACATGCGATTCTATACTCATTTGTGATATAGCTGGTTCAATCTTGTCGGGGGAATGCTAATTTAAAAAAAAAAAAATCCACCACCCTTGCTTGAACCTTGTACTGTAATTGTAATAAATGGATCTACACACCGCTAAGTTGACTTCCATGAGATCAACCTTTACCATCCTCGATATCCGGGACAGGAGTGTTAGACTTCGTTTTATGTTTTCTCCACCAGTCTATCGAGCTTAATTTTCTGACGGCGCGAACATTTGGAATCGCATTCTCGCGAGATTTCGCGAGATGATGGACGGTGGTTTTTTGACTGGTTGTCAGGGAGTGACACGGGGAATTAAATTCTGGTTCAAATGAGCCTTTTACGATATAATTGCTCAAGTTGTTGTTAATTACTCGTAATGCCATCAGAAGTAACTCTTTTGCAGTTTTGTTTATATCTGTCGCTAGCATTTTGTGTATTATTGGACATTTTAATCGTAAGCTGGGTGGGATGAGGCCTTTGTCACGACAGCGTATGTAAAAACACGATGATTTCGTAGCTGATGGTTTCGCGATGTTTTCACCATTCACGGAGCGTTCTTACTGAACCATCGCCATGTGGTTCATGATAGTCACTAAATTTGCCAAAGTTCTCAAAACAAAAACCAAAATTTCATTAAAAATGCGATTGGGTACTCACTCGAAATATTTCGACTCCTATCAGGAGTCTAGTTCACTCTGGTCTGATGAGTTGTTGGGTTTCTCTAATTATCAGTTAATTCTGTGACGGTTGATGATGACGTCACCTTGGTAGTCGCTGATTAATATCTGATTCATAACCTTTTTTTCTTTGCGCAGCAAGAAAATGATTACTCTGAATTGACCAAAAAACCCAATGCAATTGGTAGCACAGTTCTTAATTGGTTGCAGCCCATTCATTGTTGACACTGTTCAGCTGCTACTGAGATTTGCTGTTGAGTTCAAGAGTCTCATATTCCCATGCCATGTGGTCAGTGATATTTAAATACACTAAGCCCCGGGGCCACTGGTGATAGTGGCATTCCCTGCTTGCAACAAATGAGACTAGTCCTCACCAAGTCTGTATGTAACAGTTTTTCTGAATGTTGGGTTCAAGTTGCACAATTTGCCTTGACATATTCAATGTAGAATGACTTCTATATAGATAATTTATAACCCCAAATAAGATTTCCAATGTTATAATATATTACAATTGTGCTACACACTTACATTGTTTGTATGTATAATTATGTAAACATGATGCCATAGAAACTAATTCAGTAGCAGACTAATAATGCAGGTGTGGTAAATAGGCACAACTTTTGTACAGCAATGTGTGGCAGATATTTACTACACAATATGATATGGTCTTAATTGCACTCGTCTTGCATGGACAGAGTTCAATTTACTAAAAAATCCTTTAAAAGGGAAGAAAGGGGCACCACAAGGAGGTGAGTCTTGTTTGGTTGTTCTATGCATTACCTTGCCTCCACTGAAATATATTAAAAAAAAAACAGTAGACACAATATCAGCTTGAATTTGTGAAGTTTTAATGCAATTTGCTTTTAGTACCAAAAGTTAAATAAGTATAATATTGATAGGTGAAACTGAATGTCTTGTTTTCACAATAAAGTCTAAGGTTGCTCATTATGATTGATGCCGGGCATTAGATTCATGTAATACGGGTTGCTGTGTGACATGTAGCTGTGTACATGCATGTAAAACATTTCAAACTAAAATTGTGTTACAAAAACTCTATTATTGTTTCTTTCGTAAATTGTGCATGCAGAAGAAGATGGTCCTTTTTAAGGACTCGTCCTGTTTCGCCTGTAAAGTTTCAGAGTTAAGTTATAGGATAAAAAGATCAATTTCAGTTGTACAGGGTGTCAAATTTTAAAGTTTTCCGATTTGGATAACAAATGGCGTAAATTCAAAGTTTTTAAATAAGGAATAGTGTTGACTTTTTTAAAATGCTTAGTTATCGAGGTCAAGGGCACAGAGGTTAGCGTCGATCGATTCTCATTCAATGGGACTTGACCTTGTTTGCCCATACTTTGGTTAATAAGCATTTGGAGACACTCAAAAATTATTCCTTCTTTTAATTAATATGAGCTCCCCCAACAATTTGCACCATTGTTTTCAATTATTTAACACCATAGCTTAAAGAATTGTGTTCATTATTTACAAAAATAAATTGAGATGGGAATGAGCATGGCAAATTTTGATTTAAGTTATTGAAAACGAACGACCCGTCATTATTTTATGTGTTTATTGCAGTTATTGTTAAAGGAAGAAAAAGTTCCTTAAAGACAACGTCCAAAATGGGAGGCATGAAGCACTCGGTTAATACATACCAACTAAGAATGGAGCAATAGTTCTCAACACCACCACCCATAAGCCATCCGCCATCCAAATGCTTGTGCTAGTGATTGTGGATCCACAAAGGATTTCAAGTGTACGTCACACACTTCCAACCTAAGGCCATGTCCGACGCAGTAGTAAACAACGTTCGTAAGTACGAGAAGCGGCAAAGTCAACATCCACTTATCTACAGCTAATGAAACTGCTGACAGCGTTCCTGTTATGTATATTGCTGTTCGCACATTCATTATATTTTTGGTTACAAAAGGGGTAAAGATGATATGTCCCACAGCTTTGGCAAGCCCTCCAGCAGTCGCTATAAATGTTGCTTCATATGTTGACAATCCTTTCACTATACAATGGGGAACGAGATAAACAATCCATCCTGTATAGGCCATACTGAAAGTTGACATACTCAGAATGGCTGCCAAAAATGATACGTCTTTAAAAAGTGATAGACGTGATAAATGTATGGATTTCTTAATTTTATCATTTAGCTTCGAACCAAAGTCGCTGCTCCGACTGTCACTTTGTGCTGGAATGTTTCCAAAGTCATGGTCCTCTACCTTTGAATAGCTTGAATCACCACTTTTATAATCAGTCGGTCGAAGCAAGGCGCCTGCAACAGCAACGTGAAAGTTAATTCCACCCAGTAGCAGAACGGCACTTCGCCAGCCGTAAGTGTCCAAAAAGACTTGCATAAGAGGAGCAAATACCATTACGCCTACTGCTGAAGAGGCGTAAAACATTCCTGAGGCTAACGGATAATATTTATCAAAGTATCGTGCTAACAGTATTAAGCTTGGCACTACCACTATTCCAAAAGCCGTACCTGTTAATAGTGAACACAACAACACATTTATCTTATTGATAATGATTGCATTTGTTCTGGTGAAGACATTGTAAGCTTAATGGCAAATTTGGCTTGTTTGATACTCTCCTGCGTTAACTGAAGATGTGCTCAGGCGCGGAGCAAGTGATTACTATAAATAGGGGTATCGTGTAAAGCTGAGAAAATGAGTTTTTTTTATTGATATGGAATATATTATACAAACAGGTTTCACATTCTTGAGATACAGATAATTGACAATTTTTTTTTTTTTGGAACGATTTTGTTTACATATCTATGATTTGAGCAGATGTGCGTTTTACAAAACCATCTCGAGTATTTTTTTTGCATACTTCTACATTGGCTTCATGGGAATGTGAAGGTCTTACAAAATTTTTCAATGAATCTGACAAATCTTACCCACAATTTTCTCCTATGGTCGATCCAACCTCATATGCCCGTCCCTCGATAGTTTTGGGCTGCGATAATTGTATAGAATAGGGTGAATCAATTCAGGTGTAATCGGTAGTATAATGATAAGCCGATCACAATAGGATTTGACTTCGCGTCCAAGTAAAAATTAGGACTGAGCACAAACAAAGTAATATTTGTCGTACATTTGCAAACTTTTCATGAAATAAAACCATGATGTATGAGTTAAAAATTCACTTACATTCAGTCATCATCGTCTGATTCCGATTCACTGTATTTTCAAATTCAATGATTTGTTGTGAAGCTTTACTATTGCCCCTCATACATCAGAGCATATACCGCCACGTAAATGGTATGGGGGACATATGAGGTTGGATCGACTATAGTTTTGTCGCCTTTGGAAAAGCAAAGAAGCTAATATAGTCTTGACTCTATTGGTTTTATTGGATCCTCGAACTACGCATATTTACAGGAGTAGGTATGGTCGTCTTTCTGATGAAGTTTTTGTTTTGCCATTACACGCACAATGGCACGTCCGCAGATCAATGCAGGTCAGCACTCCTCAAACGGACGTCATTTGATCTGTCGATCACGTGACTCATGACTCGTTTTTATATAATGGCCAGAGAGCTCGATTTTACCTATTTTTAATGGTAGTAAATTGTACTTCCTACATAAATACGACAATTTTAATATATTTGAGAGCACGTGTGGTCTAATGGAAAAGTGTGGGACTCACGATCATTGAACCGTTAAAATCGTGTGTTCGAGCCCCATTGTGGTCAACGTGTTTGTGTCCTAGGGCAAGATACTTAGCCTCAATTGCGTCGTTCACTCAAGCGATAATAGACCAGTTAACAGCAATGTTTAATGTAAACATGTTAGGGCCTGTTATCTTGAAATAGGTCGGCCTGACTGTTACACACTGGGCAATTGTATCTGTTAGAGTTTTAATACTATGGGCCATAACGATTCGCAGGAATAGATTCGCAGGCAACAAAAGAAGTGACGTAGGATGTTAACTGGTCTATTGGGTAGCTGTTATGGGGATATTACAATGTAAGTGCTGATAGAGTTTTGCGCCAAGCCAGCAGCCACCTTGATGAAGCGAAATGATTGTGACGATTTCCTGACGGCAGCGGTAATACTAATTGGCAATCGCGCCTTGAGCACCTCGCAGGTTGGATATGTGCGCGTTATAAATCGATATTATTATTTGGGATTCCATACTTTATTACATGAGTAACAGTATTTCGGATTTTAAATAATTATGAAAGAAAATAAAAATTCCTTCGGAACCGTACTCTAAATATTCCCAAGCAGTACAGGACATAGTGTTTTGCAAACCTTGGAAAGACCAACACCCAGGTTTACATGTAGCTAGCTTCTTGAATAGTAAGGCGCCAAGTATAAGTTTGTGTCAAGTATACAAGGAGGGACAGAAAGCATTCAATATTTGGGTTAGTGATGACATCATTTGTGGTACCATTGATTTTCAGAGAGTAATAGAAAATTCCAGGTGACTGGCGTAAATCTATTCATGACACTGACTGAAAATCAATAGTTTCACTAATGATGTCACTGGTAGTGTATTCTTTTTTCTGGCCCTGTTTATTGGAATGGAATGTCCCATAAAGATTTGGAGTAGGTTTATCATCTCATTTCCTGGGACCTTTAATAGACCACCGCCCGAGTGATGTAAAATGTAGAATTTGTGCATTAGTGTGTCTGTGGAAATTGACAATCAGATTCGCGAACTTTATGACGCCTTGTTGGTAATTATTTTGGCATCAATACAAGGGGGAGGACAATATAACTCTTCGCTGGAAACAAATCATAAGCATCGTAGCTTTATAACGAATTCCAGAATTTACGTGTTACATAAAAGGCTCGGTAAGACGAGGGTTAATGTATGTGAGAAATCCAAATTGAAATAACAAATGCACGTAAATAGAAATTAAATCAGCCTTTATAGCAGGTAACTGTAGTGAAAGAATGTGGCATTGATAATCCATAAATTTGATGGAAGCACTTGCCAACCCCATTAATGGATCCCAGGTTGGGTTTCAAGGTTATACAGGGGTCAACATTTTAAAATGTTCCGATTTTGTTGAAAAGTACACCATGATGTTTGTCTGGTCACAAGGATTCCAAAAAGGTATAGTTTACACTATCTATGGCTTATAGTTTTGGAGTTATGGGTTAAAAACTGTAAAAATGGTGAAAAAGTCAATTTTGGTGTGTACATGGGTCAAAATTGAAAAGTTGCTTTGATTCAGGTAATATGTGGTGCAAATTGTTTCCCTAGCTTAAAGGATTGAAATAAGGAATAAGGATTGAAATATAACTTATCTGTTATGTTTAAAACAGTTCAAACAAGCTTTCAGCACCAAAAGGAAAATTCAACTAACCTTGAATTTTCGACGTGTGAACACACGTCTTCATCAGAAGATGTCCTGGATTTGCCCTTCTGTTGACCTCTGTTGACCTTTGGTCTAATCAGGACATTGTATAAGGATGGCAACTCCAGACCCTGGTCGCGATTTAATTCAGGAGATTTCTTCCTTATGTGAATTGCCTCCCGCACCAAACGGGGAAATTCTCTATCCTCTTTATCGAGAATTTTTGTTGCGTCCCAGTCGATGTTATGACGCGAGTCATTTTTGTGTTCGGCGACAGCCGAAGCTTGCGGCTATTTCGGTATACTTAGTGTTCTTTAAGTCTCTCCCCTAACTGTCTGCCAATCTGGCCACTGTAACTTTTGAGGCACTCACCACAAGGAATTTCGTAGACCCCACCCGATCTTTTGTCAGCATTTTGGGGTCGGATCTTTCGGAGACACCAGTATTTTCCCGCGGTGTTGTGAGATTTGAAGGATGTGGCGACGCATACACTTTAATAAAAATCCTGTGTAATTTCTGGGACAACCCGTCATGAAAGGTTAAGGGTGACAAATGTTGAACCCGACCTGTGGAACTAGCAGCTTCGGCGTGGGATTGTTGTGTTTTTTTTTTTTTCCCCCGCATTTTCTTTTCTTATTGGCTAGATTAAAAGTCCAATTCCGGTAGCCACAGTGCGACAAAGCTGATCTTATATGCTTGAGTCTTGTTCCTTTTCCTCGGGGTCTGTCACTGCGATTTCGGCTCTGTGAAACAATGTTCTGATGACCCTAAGTCCAGAAAGGTAAGGTTGACAAAGTTGAACTCCGACCTGTGGAAACAGCAACAGCATTCGCGGTGGATTAGTGTTTTTTTGCCCCGCATTTCTTTTCTTATTGGCTAGATTAAAAGTCCAATACCGGTAGCCACAGTGCGACAAAGCTGATCTTATATGCTTGAGTTCTTGTTCTTTTCCTCGGGGGGTTCTGCACTGCGATTTCGGCTTGTGAACAAACAATGTTCGGATGCACTCAGTTGTTTGCGATATGGGAGGTGCGAATCACAATGAAGATAGTGATTAAGTGTGGGTGGGTTTCTGTAGATGGAGGTGAGAGATCCGTCCGCGTTTCGGGAGATTTCGTGTCCAGAAATGCCAGTTGGCATGTCCACTCCGGCTCAGGTGAATTTAGTGTTGGTTCTGTGAATTAATATGATCTGAGAAACGTCAGATTCAGGGTATTATCCATACGTATGCTCACATAGCGAAGCCAAGAGTAGAAGGTTTTAAATAGGAGCCATGGCTAAAGGCTGGCATTTTCAAAATGCTCCATATACAGGTTGGCAATCACCGGACTGACCGGGTCCCATAGCACAACCCCCCACATTGTTGGTAGAATGCGCACGAAAACACAAAGTAGGTTGTGCTAGGCAAAAATTCCAATAATTTCACAAACTTGATCCGCATTCCGTTGTCTTTTCTTTCCAGCTGTGATCCCTCGCTAATAATTCCTTAACTACTTCAACCGCGTCGCGAACTCACAACACTGACTCGCGTCATTTAAATCGACTGGAAGCAACAAAAATTCTCGCTTAAAGAGGATAGGAATTTCCCGTTTTGGTTTTGCGGGAGGCCACTTCACATAAGGAGAAATTATCCGAATCAAATCGCGGAACCAGGGTCTGGATTGCATCCTTATACAAGTGTTCCTGATGTGACAAAGGTCACAGAGGTCAACAGAAGGGCAAATCCATCACAACCTCTCAGGACATCTTCTGATGAAGACGTGTGTTCACACGTCGAAAATTCAAGGTTAGATGAATTTTCCTTTTGGTGCTGAAAGCTTGTTTGAACTGTTTTAAATAGTTATTACCAGCACGTATGAACTTACAATCGATTATCTGTTATGCTTAGTTTTCACGCTATCCAACAAAATAGGTCACAGGTCAATACAATTAAATAGCTGTCAATAGCTGTTGACTTAATTCGCCATTTTGGTTAATAACCAAACACATAAGATAGTCAAAACTATTGCTATATTTCATTTTATGAGCTGAACCAACAACTTGAACCACGTTATACAAAAATTGGAGCAACTTTTCATTTTGACCCCTGTACAAACCAAAATGGATTTACAGTTTTTACCCCATAATTCAAGAACTATAAGCCACAGGTAGCAACCAAACTATACCTTTCGGACTTCTTGTTGTAACCAGACACAACATGACGGTGTGCTTTTCAACACCTAATCGGAACATTTTATTTTTTCCCCTGTGTAACATTGTAAACTCAAGTGGGGGCCATGAAAGGGGCGTTTTGTGGCAGTGCTTCCATCCAATATTTTTGATTATCAAGCAAAGTCTTACATGATATGAAATTCACAGTTTTTTCCACATTTGCACACTCACATGTGATCTGTGCAATACAGCCCCTCACATATTACGCTATTGTGGGCCTATCCACAATAGATCGCCTGAACGTGATAATGTTTACGCAAAATGGGAAATTGAGACGAATTCACCGCGATTTTTATCGGGTTTTAAAATTTTTGTCCAGGTACCGACTCATTGATAAACTATATCAACCTTGTTTTATTAGATTACAGGGTGAGTAAAAAAAACTGGACCATGCTTATATCGCCATTTTTTAATTTTGATGTTAAAACATTATTTCTAACAGAGTTGGTATCAAATGAAAGATTGGTTCATTATCTTTCATTTGCCGCAAAGATCATTCACATCGGTTGAGTATTATACCGAGCTACTGTCGTTTGAATCAAGTAGTCTGTTTTGCGCTCTGTCCACGGATTCACATTAAAATGAATGGCGTTCAGAGAAGCAAATCCGTGTCCAGAAGAAAATCGGACTATTTATTGACTGCAGAATAAATGTGGCGCTATTTAACCCCACAAAATTCAATCACAATTTACCACCAATGCCCTCTTAACATTTCTACGTCCTCATCACTCATAAATATCATTTGAAAAATAAATTAACTTGATACATGTATCAGTTTCTGCAGGAGTTGAATGAATCATGCCATATGGAGGAACAGACATCGGTGACAACCCTTTGAGGTTTAAAGTATTGTCTATATTTGCAGACCAAAATATGCCACATCTTGAAAAAAGTGTTCCTTATAAAACGTAACATTTTCACAGGCTTTTACACCTTTAAGATACCACTTTATATTAGACATAAACATAGAAACCATTATCATCATTGTGGGGAGTCATTAGCTTACTGCCTTAGTTACACCGCCGTTTCATTAAATGGGCATCCGTTTGGAATCGGGGGTAAAAGCTGACTACTTGATTCCAAAGAATGTCTGGCCGATACTTATCCCGATTGGAATTAATCTTTTGCAGCAAATTAAGAATAAATATGCTTTTCCGATGATACCACTGTTTATATATTATGTTATTAACAAATTCAAAATGGCGGACACAACAGGGTCAATTTTTTTGTTACTCACCCCTGGATAATCTTTCAACGGTTTTCTTCTAGACCAGATTTTTTTTTAAGCTGATTCTAAATCCATGGAATCCATACGAAGAACCTTGAGCATTTTTGTTGAAACGCAAAAAAAAAGAAATCCTACTGGCCACCAAAGGACAAAACATTCTAATGTGTTAATCAGAAGTTTAATTTTTCAGACTGTCTCGTGACCAATTAACATATGATTCTGGGTTAAGAACGCATCATTAATGTCAATATGCGCCAATACAATAAGGTTTCTGATCGTGATTACTTTTGACTGCATGTTTGGAATTTGGTATCTAATCATGTTGTTTCGAACCGTCAAAGGAAATTATTGAAATAAACCATAAGAATATGTTTCAAAAATGCGATTATAAATTCCTTCATTACAGCACCAAGATGGCTTCCTGATAGACTCTAAAATAATATAATTGAGAAATGTGTCTAACCTACTACTACAGATATTTTGTAAGCAATCATACAGTTTACTATATGCATTAGATAACGGAAGTAATCGATACATGTAGATGCCATCCAAGATGGAAATGGCACTTATAAGCGGCGAAAATCTGATCACTAATATTCAGATGCTGTGTCTCTTTTGGTTTGATAGGTTTTAGGCGTCCATTGGCATCCATATTGGGAGGACAGTTAAAATTTGTTGGGATTTTTGGAAATTATCAATCTTACTAAAACCACAAAATAGATATTTAACCTACAGCGTGATTACTACTGTGCTTTACGTGACTTACATTTGTCAGCATATTGAACACTCTATCTAGGATGCCATTTTGTGCAGATATCAACCTTTTTAATTTTATGTTTATATATCGTAACTGCTCTGAATGAGTTTTAGAGATATATACACACATTGGTAGCTCTTGGCTATTGTAACAGAATGGTCCAAAAAAAAGTTTACACTTTTTTGTTTGCAAATTTCTAAAAAGTGGGTAGACATATCAAAATGGTTCGAAGATATTTATTAACTACAATATCTTATTGGAACCTGGTGAAAACGGCGTTGAAAACAAAGCTGAAATGACAAAATGGCCGCCATCTAGAGAAAAAAGGTCAAAAACCACTTTGCACACACGTAAGTCTATGGCACTGTGTTGGCGGTCAAGAATGATATCCATGATTGATACCCACAATGAACAACGCACCCCGTCATGGGACTTGGTTTTTATTAATAACCACAACGGTAAGAATTAAGGCATTTCAAATGATTTGAAGTTTCTCTTATAAATTTAAAAATAAAACGGCTGCAATATTTCTTCTTTATGATCTTGTCCCAAACCATGCAAACATTGAAAATATACAATCAGAGTCTTAATCAGTATTGACAAGAAAAACATGCAAGTCTCATTTAATTTAAAATTTCCCCCAATTGAAATCAACTTAATTATTATGTAAATGGACATTTCAAGTCCAGTTTCAGGGTTGAGATATTCTTTCTTTCATTTTCAAACGGTTAAACATTCCGCACAAACTCAAGGGTGGTCAGATGTTTGTTACGTGAGTATAGGCATACAGTTCACGCAATGGTATTGATTACTGTTAACCATCACGATTGCCCATAGACTTGCGTGTGTGCAAAGTGGGTTTTGACCATTTTATCTAAACGGTCACCATTTTGTTATTTGAACTTTGTTTTCAACGCCGTTTTCACCAGGTTCTAACAAGATATTGTAGTAAATAAATATCTTCAAAACTTGTGATATGTCCACCCACTTTTGAGACATTTGCAGACATAAAAGTGTAAACCTTTTTTGGACCACACTGTAGTAATGAATGTTGCCATTTTTGAGCCACCTTGAATGGTTTAGTAATTTGCTTATCAACTTATTGAAAGCTATTCGTAATGGTCTCAATTAACATATTGATTAATAAAGCATAGTTTATATACCAAGTTACCATTATACGGTCAAAAGTAGATAAATATCAGATGCTTTGTTGTATTGGCGGCCATATTTAATTTCTTAATTAGGTGGTTAATGAATCAAATTTTAATTGGTCACAATTGGTGTTTTGACTGGACATGACTTAACTAGATAAATATGAGATGCTTTATGAGAATTTAATTGGTCACAATGGGTGTTTGACTGGACAAGCAAAAAGGCAAAAATATTACTTTTGAGCCCTTTTGAGACTTTTGAGCAATTAACAGTTGTGTCTTGGTGGCCATTTTGGATTTTTGTGTTTCTTCGAAAATGTTCAAGGTTTTTCATCTGGAATCCATCGGATTCAGATTCAGAAGGAAAACCTGGTCTAGAAACTGTTTAAAAACATTATATATATAATTTAGCAAGGTCTCTGTGCACCAGTGGCGTAGCCAGGTGGGGGAAGAGGGGGGGCAGAGTGCCCCCTCTGACAAATTTTTGAGGGGAAATCGGGAAAGCAAACACTGATATTTATGTTAAATCAGCCCTTTTTCGGATTCTTTTGCCCTGCGACCGGGAAATTTTGCTTGTGATCGGGACATTTGTTGCACCCACCGGGAAATTGTCCCCTCAGAACCACCGGGCTGGCTACGCGCCTGCTGTGCACGCCCTCGCCTAACCTTACCGCTAATAATAGACACACAAAGTACAAGCTGTGGGACGTTGATTGTAAAGGAAGCACAGACAATGGCCAATCCCGAAACAGTGCCGGCAAACACCAACGGCAATCGACTGCTAATTTTATCAGCAAATGCACCAATTAGAGGACCTATATGTAAGCAAATAGAAAACAAAAACATATTCGAATTGAAAAAAATGCAATCAATTTGTAATTACACTGAAATTGTCTGTGTGTACGTGTCTGTGTATCTGTGCGTGTTTGGGGTGGATAGATGGTATAGACCGTATTCAATGTGACGTCAGCCACCAGACATGTTGGTGGACAAGATGCTACATTCCAGGCCTACAATACATTAAGCTGTCTTTCGATCATGTTTAGCGATTTGCACATTTGCCCACGGGGAATCATTGGACAGGTGAATGTTGTGTATAGTACTGGAATGCGTCTATCTTGTCCACCAACATTGGCTGGCTATTGAATACGGTCTATAAGGTAAAGGGGATTTTATTTTATTAAAGTAGAAAAGTTTGTATGCATCTTGTTACACCAACAGATATGGATTGGTGGACGTAATATTGGAATCGATATATATTATGATTGAAATAATCACATCACCAGAACTATAAGTCCTTCACTGCATACATTAAAGCAATCATAAAACCTATCATCCACGTGTGGGTGGAAAATTGCTCTTTCAGAGTAGGAAGCAGAACCGACCAGGCTTTGGCTGTACCTTCCCAGAGGAAAAGTGCCATGCAAGAAGCCAATAGAATCATCCACGACCAGCCTGAATCTACTTGGTGGCGTGTAGTTAACGGCATATTGCGTATTTGAAATGGTGCGAAGTTCTAAGCTACATACTTGGTTCCAATTCAGATAGCAACACAGTCACATCTGTAAAAAAAATACAATATTCATACGCAAGGTAATTAGCAAATCGTAAAATCCCCATGAAAACAATAATATACTTGTGTTCGTGAAGGATATTTAACAGGGCGATAGAATTATGATCAACTTTATGGCTTTAATAATATAAACAAGATAACAACACAATACAAACACCAAATCAAACATACACAGATAACAAACCTAGGGCTCGATATTGTTATACAGTGTGAGTCAAAAAGAATAGGACCGTGATTGATTATATTTTATCAAAAAACCTAATTGAGCTTGATAAAAAAAGTTTTAGATATTCGAAACAAGCACGTTCTTCCGCTCATTAGAAAAAAGAATCACCGAAATCAATCATTCTTAACATTTCTAATGCTTGTTTCGAATATCTAAAACTTTTCTATCAAGCTCAATTAGATTTTTTGATAAAATATAATCAATCACGGTCCTATTCTTTTTGACTCACACTGTATAAATGGTGAATAACATGCAAATGCAATTGGTAATATTGAGGTAAAGATCCAATGGCCTTATGTTGTGAGAGTGTGGAAATATACAACCCCAGTGGGGACTGTAGTGCACAGAATGTTTTAAAAGGTGGGTCAAATTGTTGGTTCAGCTCATAGAATGAAATAAGAATAGTTTTTAATATCTTAATTGTTTGGTTATTAACCAAAATGGCGAATAAAGTCAACAGCTATTAACAGCTATTGGATTCTACTGACCTGTGACCTATTTTGTTGGATAACGTGAAAACTAAGCATAGCAGATAAGGCAAACTATTCCCAATTTCAATGCTTTAAGCTGGGGAAACAATTAGCATTACATATTACCTGAATTAAAGCAACTTTTACCTTTTGACCCATGTACACTCCAAAATTGACTTTTTCACTATTTTTACAGTTTTTATCCCATAACTCCGAAACTATAAGCTATAGATAGCACAAACTATACCTTTTTGGAATACTTGTAACCAGACAAACATCATTTCAACACAATGGGAACATTTTACAATTTTGACCCTTCTATAACCTTGAAGCCCAAGCTGGGGTCCATTAAGGGGGGTTGGCAAGTGCTTCCATCAATTTTGTGGATTATCAATGCCTAAAGTATTTGTGTGCTAAAAAATCACAATTTCATCCTGAAGCGCACACTTTCACTACAGTCCTCTGCTACAAGACATCCTAAATAAACAAATAGTATCAATATACTAAATCATTCCTAACCACTGTGGTCGTACACCACAAAACTAAATGCCATTCGTTTATAGACAATGTCAACTCTTTCGCTAAAGAAGTGACTCACTTGCTAAATAGCTTTTACTGCAGAACTGTACAAAATGACCAAACCGGTTTTATACATTGCATACATTGTTGACTAAGTCTTAGTCATTGTTGGGTAAAATATACTCAGCTTTGTGTGAGGTTTACTCAACTTTGACTAAGATTTTACTCAACATTAAGAGCTGTGACCTTTTTTACTCAACATTTGTGGAGTGTAAAGGGTTCAGGTAATACTCGTTGTGGTGACATGTGATAAAAAGGATGGTTTTTTTTTGGGGGGGGGGCTAAAATTCTAGACCCTTTATAAAACAGAAGTCTATAATATAAATGTCAGAGATTGATAGTATTGCATCACGATTAAAATTTGTTTTGCTAAGAAATTCTGATTTTCTTAAGTTTTTAGCTCACAAACGTGATTGTTTGACCCAAAAAACACCCCTGCCACCAAAGTCTTGGACCACAACCATCATTAAATTATTTATTACTATCTTCGAATAGAAGTGGTTGCGTTTTGTTGTACCAAGGGGAGTGGTTGTCGACAATTTTTCAGTCCAAACCGCTGCACTTAGTGATCTGTAATATCAACAACGCAAATACCAGATTTGATTTATTTATTGAGAACATTGGTGAAAATATTATCAAGGATTGTGGCTGAATTTGCAGCTATACGAGTTGGACGATCGATGAGAGGAAACATGTAATGTGAACAAAATCATTAACTTTACGATCGGTATTAAAAGATAAAAGATCAAGGTTGAAGTCACCCGATATGTAACAATATTTATCAAGATAATATAAAAGGTCAGAATTGTATAAGTCAACATCTGTTCTATGGGCATGGTAAATGTTACCGACGATTATATTCTTTGAATTTTGAGAAATAATTTCGATAAAAACAGATTCAGAATGATCCGGATTAACATTACCAGCATTACTACGAGGGGTTAAATTGAGATCGTTTCTAAGTTTAAACGAAAGCGACTTGTAAACATAAAGAGCAACCCCGCCACTTCTTCTCCCTTGTCGAGGTACACTACTTAAAGTATAATTAGAGATATCAATAAGATTTGAATCATCTTCCTTAAAAGGAGAACCTGTATCAAGAATAACTTACACAATATACGCTATAAAAACAATTATTGAACACATATGGAGTGGTTTCATGGGATAACAGAATTATACTAACCATAAAATGAATTAAAACCATTTTGTCTGACCACACGCTATTTGAAATTCGCGCTACTGTTTATGGGATATGCATTTGTGTTATGCGATACGGACGGCACAGTAGCGTCATACATCTTCACGCATGATGCTTTCATAATGTGTATTTCCTATGGCATGTATGACCTAAACGTGCCGGTCGTATCGCATAAAAAAAAAAAAAAAAAAAATTTCTAAGTTTAAACGAAAGCGACTTGTAAACATAAAGAGCAACCCCGCCACTTCTTCTCCCTTGTCGAGGTACACTACTTAAAGTATAATTAGAGATATCAATAAGATTTGAATCATCTTCCTTAAAAGGAGAACCTGTATCAAGAATAACTTACACAATATACGCTATAAAAACAATTATTGAACACATATGGAGTGGTTTCATGGGATAACAGAATTATACTAACCATAAAATGAATTAAAACCATTTTGTCTGACCACACGCTATTTGAAATTCGCGCTACTGTTTATGGGATATGCATTTGTGTTATGCGATACGGACGGCACAGTAGCGTCATACATCTTCACGCATGATGCTTTCATAATGTGTATTTCCTATGGCATGTATGACCTAAACGTGCCGGTCGTATCGCATAACACGTTATACACTAACGCGATTTTTAAATAGCACATGGTCAGACTAGATGGTTTTAATTCATTGTTAGGGTTATATAATTCCGTTTTTCTATGAAACCACTCGATATGTGGTCAATAATTATTTTATAGTGTATATTGTTTAATATTATTCGTTGTACGGGCTTTCCTTTAAACCAGGTTTCTGAGAGTGCAATAATTGAGAAATTAATATTGAGGTTAGAAATAAAGATTTCTATAAAGTCACGATTCTTGTTAAAACTACGAGAATTTAAATGCAGAATAGAAAACCCGTCCTTAAAAGAACATTTTAAATCAACAGAATTATCCAAAATATAATTGCAAGAATTACAAATATTATAGCTGTCCAAGTTACTATGTGTTGGATTATCGTGAGTATTACATTCATATATATAAGGATTGAATTTCAAATTAAGAAGTCTATTCTATTCAACAGAGTTATTATAATAGCGCATAGAAAACTTAAACTCCTCATCATCAAGTATGTGGTTAAATGGAAATAAGTTACCAGTACACTTAAAGCATAACCATTTTTCATCCTCACATGTTTATGATAATAAGAATAGCAGAAATTACAACGTATCATATTGCGAGTATTAAAAATAAACACTTATTACATTATTACAAATTTACCATCAAAGTACCAACGTGCAACACAAAACATACCAAATATAAAGAATAAGTTAATGAGCGCCAAAATAATTGAGTAGGACAAGTCAATAAATATGAGCAAGGGAGAATTACCAATACGAGCATAGAGCAAGAAATAAATTTGAAATATTTAAATAATCACAAAAATGAACACGTCAATAAGCATTAATCAAAAAGAGAATTATGACATGAACTAGGATAAGAAAAAAACAAACGCCTCAAACTCGGTTTGGTCATTTTGTGACCCCCATGTCAGATCTGACATATCTGACATATCAGATCTGACAACTGATATGGTGCTCTGTTCAAACAATAAATTGGACCCGTCATAATCGTCATTCACTGTGTTTAGATCAAAGTGTACGTCGTTGAAGAGACTAACATTAATAGTGATCGCCAATTTCTTAACTACATTTATTACTCCCAATTAGGCTGTGTCAGATCTGATATGTCATGTCAGATCTGACATGGGAGTCACAAAATGACCAAACCGCCAACGACACCTGTGGGTGTACGGGTTACAATATAGTGTGATTTTTTGTATTCGTGTTACTTCATGCATAATGTCTAGGGTATGGTTTCATTTGGAGAGGATTTGCAGGGAGCGATTAATTTGAAAAGCCAAAGATATAGTAGAGTAATTCGGTTTGATCTTTTTAGGCTTCTAGTTATTTGGCAAAGTTTTAAATGTGGAAAATCTTTGAATCACAGATAAAATCCAGTGGATCAGATTCCACACTTTAATGAACAATGTTGTTAATGAACAACTATTCAGAAAAACGGTTTCTACGTGATGCTTAAAATAGTCAAGAGTAAAGTAAAGAGTAGGGAAAATTGACATTTTTACAGAAAATAGGCAAAATCCAATTTTGCCCGAGAAAAAGTAGAATTATCGGATTTCATTCAATTTTAACCTTTCATGGCAATTGACTAGTTTTACATAAACACAGAGTTTAGTGCCATACTGTGCATAATATTTTTAAAAATGTACCATAAATTAATCTTTGGGAAACAACCGACCATTCCCTTCAAAAAAAAAAAAAAAAAAAATTTAGGCTTCTAGTTATTTGGCAAAGTTTTAAATGTGGAAAATCTTTGAATCACAGATAAAATCCAGTGGATCAGATTCCACACTTTAATGAACAATGTTGTTAATGAACAACTATTCAGAAAAATGGTTTCTACGTGATGCTTAAAATAGTCAAGAGTAAAGTGCTATGTAAAATATTTAAGAAGTCTTGTGTTTATCAAATCTTTGACTGCATGCTTTCAATTGAAGTTTGATGTAAAATGTGATGAAACTATATTTATGTTCAATGACGTCATAAAGTCCGCGAGTAGGGAAAATTGACATTTTTACAGAAAATAGGCAAAATCCAATTTTGCCCGAGAAAAAGTAGAATTATCGGATTTCATGCAATTTTAACCTTTCATGGCAATTGACTAGTTTTACATAAACACAGAGTTTAGTGCCATACTGTGCATAATATTTTTAAAAATGTACCATAAATTAATCTTTGGGAAACAACCGACCATTCCCTTCGACATTGACGGCGTACCCAACCGATGAAGGTGCTACAGTCACATTTGTTTTGCGCTAAAATGACCGGAAAGCACAGTCGTATCCAGGGGTGCGGAGGGCGGAGCGGGCTCACTGCGACCGGTTTTAAAAAATGGGAAAATAAATAAAATATATGAAATCACTACATATGACATAATATATGGATGCCTTGAAATCGTTCGTTGTACTTTTAAACCAATACTGAGCTTGTGATATAAATTATTTAAAAATAAATATTACGTTGAAAAATCGTACAGATGAGAAAAAATTGTATTTTGCATTTACCTAGATCGATAAAGAAGAGAAAATGTGTACATAGAATCAAAGAAAGTAGTAATAGTTCGTCCTCCCTTAGGTCGCGGAACCCCACGGATTTTCAACAAAACAAAAATAGCTAACGGTACTTGGTGATCGAGACCGAACATTTAATGTGGCGTTGTCTCATATACGAGTACAAAAAAACAAACTTCGGTGGTTTTTAATTTACAATAAATCAGTCCTAAATGAGGAGTACCCAACGACCCACCTCATAGAATATGACTGATCCTGAAAAGCCAGTTCTGATCTTATTAAATATTTCCACAGCAATGCCAGCTCCATATGACCGACTTATCCGAAACAATTAAAAATAATGGACATAACAACATGACTGATGCTACGTGATAGTGAACAAAGTTATAACTGGAATGTTTGCCTTGAATATTGTTTACAGACAATGACTTGTAGCGCGGTGACGGAATTCAATTGTTTAAGGTGCACTTTTGCTGGGCATGTACCATTGGTACCCCGATGTCTGCAGTATCCCTGCTGATATAGAGAATAGGTCCGGCCAGGATTCATGGTTCCGGGCTCCATTGGCCACCCCCTTTACCGGTAGTCTGGGCACACAGCGCCGGCCACTGTTGAATCTACCTGGCCAAACTTGGGGTCAAATCTTCACTGCGCTAGGGATTTATCAACCACATCATAATCGGATGAGAGTGGGAAAATCCACGTACACACAGTATGTCAGATAGCGGGGCCAATCTACACGGAGCGCAGATTCAGGTCCGATGCGCATCACCGAGATGCAGATCACCGATACCGATCATGGGCCGACCGTTTTTAAGAACTCTACACGGAGCAGCCAGTGAGTGTACAAAATGCTACGCGTAACTGGTGATCGAGGAATACTTAACGCGTAACTAAAAGTACGCGCTTAAGTGCAGCGACACCACGATTCTAATAACACTAGATAGCGAAAGCCAGCTCAAAAGCCCGTCGTAACCAATTCTTCTCCCACAGTGCGTACTATTTCCATAGCGTGTGGGTGTTACAATTTATTCATAATTCCCTGATTTACATAGCGTGGTTTTTTGTACCAATTTATTAATAATTTAGCATTTGCGTAGAACGATTGTACCGTTTCAAGGCCAACAGGTTACGCGCATGCGCGTACGCGGTCGCGTTTCGAATGGCGGATGTAATGAATATTTTCTTTTCAAAACACGGTAAACGGGGGCCGCCTTTCTTCAACAAGGGCGTCGCTATTAGTGTTATAAATAGAATCTGTGCGAGCGACACTAACCAAGCTTGTACACACCATGTACGCATTACAGATCTGGATCAAGTTTGGCCGTGCCCGTGTAGACGCAAAATGGATACGGACATCTGGATCCGATCTGGATCTGCGCTGCCGTGTAGGAATGGCCCCCGAGTTGATTCGGGATTTTGTGTACATTGCGGTACAATGGATATTGCGCAAAATAGTTGGCCTATCGTAACGATTTACGCCCCAAAATTTTCCTAAAGCTAAATTGTCTAGTAAGCTGACTAGTTTATAATATAGGTTATTTTGAAAAAAAGACAAAAAAAAACGTGAAAAAAACGTCCTTACAAGCATTTTCCTTAACATTTCAGCTGGCTCAATTATCGATGCCCCGCTGTCAAGTCATGCCACACTCCAAGCACTCAAAAACTAGAGTGAGCTAACGGGGTGTGTTTGTGTGAAACCCGTTTCTAACATCAGATTGACCACCGTGATCGTCGATTTTTGCGATATCCAGGGTACCGCGACAACAGTTGTGTTTTTTTTTTTTTTTATTCCTTGTTCCAGCCTTTAACACAGCGTGGCTGCTGGGTAGTCCATGAGTAGCGGCATGGTTTAAGATAGCCGGCAATTAGCGATGCGGATACGGAATAGGGGCGCTGTGACCGAGCAAGCAGTACCATAGATATGATAAGCGCGAAGCGCTAGTCGGCCCGTAGCCAAAATCGAACGAAGCACGACGCACGTAGTTGCGCACTAAGCCCGCCTTACCACTGTAATAAGCTGAGGAAAATTTTCCTCCAATGATTATTCACGAGCTGAACGCGTAGTGTCACTTGGCGCAATTTTCGCGTTACGCTGTTGCTCCGTTACGCTGATTAAAACGCGACATCACTTGCGCTCACAGCAGGTGTTTAGAGCATTTAGTTTTTCCAGATAATACAACCAATGAAGTTCTAAATTTTATCCTTTTTCTTTTGGGTCATAGTCCATAGTTTTTTTTTTTTTTATTTCTTAAAGACACAGTGAAGGGTTAAAAATACTTAAAGTTTTCCAGGAATAACTTAAAATTGAAGGATATCTTTGTACAATTTGTACTTTTTTCGCACTGAAAGAATTGACAGAAATGGAAAAACCGTCGGTATTCAAAGATTATGAATTTCCATTCCTTTAGGTGTTGTAGGCCTATAAGTGTTCTATTCGGAACGTAATGATATGAATATCCGATTTTTGTTCTTCTTTGGGTTGCTTCTATCTTATTGATTTGGGCAGGTATGATAGGACACTGTATTAGTTGCAGACATGCAAAAATCTGATTTTTGAATGATTTTTTATTTTTATTTTCGGGAGCATATCCTGAGTTGATGCAATCAATTAAGAAAAGCATACCAAATCGGATAAGGCTTTTGTTTTTGTTGTTTGGTTTTCATTTTGGTAAACATAATTGTATAGATTAGGGGAATCAACTTTCCCAATGACGATCACTCATATACAAATGATTTGAAACTGCATGGGCAGGGCGTAGTGGAGTCATCCTGATTGAGGGGTATAAACATCTACCAACTTGAGATTGGCGGCCTTGTCTGTTTTTCTGCAATTTATCAGTGGAAGTTGAAGAGGATCGTAGGCCTACCCTGTATCACGTGGAAGGTTATAAGGGTGTATTCTGAGTCAATAACAGAGAATTTGAAAAGTTCATAGTGCAGTTAGTGTCCACTGTAACGGGCCTCGACCTTTTGCCCACCAACCGAATTCATTGTGACATGAATCCTTCATAAGTTTGGATCGTATTTAAATGATTCCCACTTCACAGGGCCACCATCCCATCACTGAATTCAATGACATGCCTATGGATGAGTTGATTACCCCACCACACTGTGTGCATTAACATTGGCGATAGGCCTGTTTTTACACATGTTGGAAGCCTTGTTAGAAATGGTCGTTTCGAATATTTTCAGTACCGTATGGTCAACCATTACAACCACCTTCGAGAAAATAAGATTTATCTGGGTTGTCATGCTTCTAGGAAGAGTATAGGTCTAACCGTTTGTCCATGGCGCTCTCTTGAATCTGCCCATCACTGGTATTTCGCAATAGGTTAGCATTAATACCACTACCAAAATCCACTCTTTATAAATTACCATTTTCGGATTTTTCTGAATGTTCTATCATAATAACATTCACATATGTTATTGATGATAATGATATTCTCCAATTAGAGCTTCTACGAAGAAAATCCCTTGAGCACTTTCCTCGCAACGACTGAGTTTCTCATGTCCTATGCGTTTAAGCCCAGAGTACGCGTGACAGGCCATAGGCCTATGAATGCACTGTGTGCCAGTGAATAGGAAAATGGACAGTAACTGCAGATTGTATATTAATTTAAACATCTTTTGACAGTGAACGCCGTATTTAGAGTTTAAAAAGAAACGGAAGTTAATAAACCAAATGTCGTCTTTTACGTAATTAAAAGATATCGGCCGGTTTATAAGGCAGCTGCTAGGCAAGTTATAATTTTTTTAAGTTTTTGGTTTTCTTTTGGGCTTGTTGTCCCTTCTTTTTGCTTGTGGTTGTCGAACGCATTTTGGAAATTTTAGATTTCGTCTCGTTTCTCTCTTTTTTTTCGCTTCTTTCCTCTCTGTCTTTCCTCTTTCCCTCGTTTTCTCGCTCGCTTTTCCTTTCTTTCTTTTATTTTATTTTTGGGCGTCATTTTAAAATATTTTAGAACACGCGCAGAACATGCTGCTGATTTAAGAGTGTTTTCGGGATGTTTTTTTCAAACCCATACTAAACGTACAAACATGCCCCTGTATTATAACGTACATTAAGGATCGCCCGGACTGATGGGACAAATATCCCATGGTGTAGCTGGTCTCCTCTTTCCCAATTTCTCCCCTTGTTATGGTAATCATCGTAAAGGACCGGAAGTCAGACAACTTTATAGGAAAGTTCATATTGGTTTGGGGGGATCCTTTCTCCAAAACCAAAAGTTGAAAAATAACCGTTTGAAAAGACACAAACATTGATTTCGAATCTTAAACACTTTCCTCATTTTTACTTCATAAATAGAGTCCTTCATTTTGTTTTATTAATATTGACTATTACTTAATTGCTTTTTTTAAATCACATTGTTATTGTAAATCGATGATGAGCTCCGCGTGCGTGCCAGTAATGAGTTGCCTAAACGTTTCTTGTCATCTACACTGAAACTAATTAGATTATCAGGTTCGTTAACACAATTTTCATGATATGCGGCAGGTCGGCAAAAGCGGTCAAATTTGTTTGTGCCCTTCCTAGGCCCTTACTATCAATTTGATGGGAGCCCAAATATCCGGGGCACTCGTAGGAGAGAGAGGGCGTTTTTCAAAATGGCCGCCAAAATCATGTAAAGTGGCTTAATATGGGTAGAAAGCGTCATTTTAATATCCTTAGCAGCAATCTTCTTCTATTAATAGTGATATATTTGTCTGAAGTCATACAAGTACCTGTTGTGGGGGGGTGGGGGAGTCACAAGATCATCCTTTTGATTAGGGGCGCTTTTTCAAAATGGCCTCCAAAATCATGTACAATTGGCTTAGTATGGGTTGAAAGGTCATTTTTAAAGTTCTTACCAAGCTAATATGTTAGTAGTTAATACGGCTAAATAGTTGTCTGATGCATACAAGTATTGGTGAGTCCCAGAAGATCTGCTGATCGAGGTACCCCTTTTCAAAATGGCCGCCAAATTGTGAAATGGCTTAGTATGGGTTGAAAGAGTCATTTTTACGAGTCATTACCGAGCTTATCTGCTAGCAGTTAATAGCGATAATAGTTGTCCGAGGTCATACCAAGTAACCTGTGATCACAAAGGATCATCAGCTGGATAGAGTGTACTTTTTCAAAATGAACCACTAAAGTACCGCAAATAACTTAAGAAAAATGTTCAATATGTTAACATAGATGACAGTGCAGAAACTATTTAGATTTTTTTTTTTTTTATAATAGCTGAGCTGCACATAAAATGACTGCTCTTTAAACACTTGATAAAAGTAATACAAACTTTGAATGTTATGTTTTTATTATTTTGTCGGAATAAAATGATATTATTGGAGAAAGTAAGTTGAATCACCACTTGAAAGTTGCCCCATATGCCGTGTATCCATCAATCCCACTGTTCTTTAGTCCTGTGTTGACAGCTTTGTATAAGTGACAAATTCAATAAAGCCTGCACACATGTTGGATGAAAGTTCTAGGTGTACCACACTTGTGAAATACGCAGTTACAGGTAATTGCCACAATTTATTAATTTCATAGAAAGTTTACAGCTTACACAAGGGACAGACTAAATCCAGAGCAAAGGATCCACTATGGTGTTGCCGTTTATGATCCGGGTTGGCTGGCGACCCTATGAACACAACCAGATTCTTCATGGAGTACCTTTGAAGGCAACTTAGTAGCCAGCGGAGTTACCACCCGCAATGGGTACACATCCGGCCCCCCAGAAACCAAAAACCACCAACCCGCCAACACCCTCCCCCCCCCCCAACCCCCCCCGCCCCCCCAGCCCCCAACAGACCCCCCCCGGCCGCAAAAGTGGGGGTAATCATCCACATAGGTTACACAAGCAGTAGCTTAACCACTAGGCACCATGCGGGCAATACCTGCGTGAATGGCAATGAGCTTTGAGCTCTTGTGTGATTTCTTAGTATTTCATCCATTATTTAACATTTGTCACACTGTTATATGTTTTCCATATGTCATAAGGGTTTTTTTGGTGATGCTCAACTCAATATAGATGCACTGCTGTGGAAAATGATCGGAAGTCGAACCACAATGGATGTTTGGCGCCCTCTATGGCCAAAGTGCTGCCTACCAGGTAGCCGGTAGGGGAGTGCCCGTGAAGGTACTCCCGAGTAGTAGCGCAGTGGTATCCACTACTGGTGGCTTTTATGGGTACCTGTCAGTCACCTTTAAGGCAATTGTAGAGTACACTATAGGATGGTACTGCTAAGTAAACACAGCTGCTATCAACCCAGTGGCTTGGGGACTTCCCAGTACTTAGTTGTAGGTACTGCATCATCATGCCTCATGGAGTAGCCTTTGAGTAGGATCTTTGTGACAGCAGTCCAACGCAAAATGTATTACGGGACAAAGCACAACGCTGTTGAATTCATCGAATGTCGTCAGTCAACCCGGGTCCACCCAACGGAACCCGGTCCACATGACGCATGGCATTTACTTCTTCTTCTTATCGGTTCTCAAATATGATGCGAGCCAGAATGGGTACAAGTTCTTGGCTTGCTTCACTGAATTCCCCGTAAGGTCCTTGTTTGTGCATTGTTGGCTCCATCATGGGCGACCAAGAGATGTTCCATTGTCTATGGTGCTGTTCCACAACCACAACCTTATAGTCGGCCATTCTGGTTCTCAAT
>JAMKCH010003347.1:0-35145 GCA_023653785.1 Ophioderma brevispina | reverse complement strand
AGTGACGAATTTATCATACCAGTGACACAAGTATAATTCTATCGAAAGTTTAGTTCCAAATCAGACGGCAGAAAGTTGGCAGTAGCCAACAACCGTCGCCATGAGGTTTTACTGACAACAAGATAATGAAGCATTCTTATGATAAGATACGGAGCCCAGACGCGCTAGCAAAGTAGGCTACAGGAAATATTAGTCAGTAACTGAGGCGGATTGACCAATGATTAACTAGAATCTACTAGATGGGTATGATAAAATTTCACCTCACCCAGAAGGATACTCTCATTTATGTTCACCAATTTCACTTATGAATAGACAGATTGTCTTAGACAAGTTTGCATACAGCTCATAACAAACCTTGAAATAATACTGGGAGAATATAACTTATTAATGGTGACTACTCTATTTATTTTGTTATTTTCATTACAAAATATGTTCTATGTTTTTAGTTGTTATACTGTTAATCATGGCAATGGCAGACTTCTTCGCCATGTGAGGCAGGACAGATTCCAAGAATCTGTAATTCTTCATTTCTGGAATATGCATTTTTAACTTGAATGATATACGACACTGCCACACGTAATAACCGTTATTCTCAGTGGCAACATTAAAACGAAACAATACGCAAAGCAATCTTCACCATTCAAATTTATGACTTGTCTTAAATGTCAGTTTTAATTCACAGCCATCTGAGGAACGGAAAACATCAGCAACCAATAGGCACGGGTCAAACGGTCTCCGCAAACAGATACATTGGCAAACATTATCAGTGAACAACACGCCAAGACGATGACTGACAGTTTCCTATGTTGTTCTGTCGTGTGCGTGGAAATCATCAAGCTGCTGATTGCACTGAATCCAGTGGTATGTCATTACAGTCTAATATCTCATGGCAAAGTTAAATGACTGTAAACCAAGTACTTGAGTATTTGACCTTGGTATGATATAGGATACCTGATAAACACCAATTTCTGTTGAAAGTTAGTGCCTTATACAGTAAGAACAGTGTGAGATTTGTGTGCTGGCAGGGTGTTAAGGATGACGTAAGGAAGTGGCGTTGTTTTCGCTAATATGTTGCCTGGTTTATGTTGGGGAAATATGGGCCCCTGATATATGCATGTGTGAATGTTTACTTGGGGGAAAAATCTTTTCATGTTGTGGTTTTCTTCAAAACTTTGATATGGAGTGGGTGTTGTTAATTGATGTGCTCTTGAGCGTGTGCAGGGGTTTAGGATTGGTAGGAGGCGGCACTGTGAGAGTGATTATGGTGACTGTGTGATTTATTTCCAATACACAGTGAAAACACTTAAGAAAAAAATCTTGGTAAATTCATACTATCCACTAATAGGAAGACATCGCCAGAGAACCAATGGTAATGATACTTTGGCACTCACAGTTATTCCAACGAATCAACATAACTTTATTCTTTAATTTCCCATTAAAACAGTTTATAAAATTTTGTAATGATATTACGAATGTTTGTGTTCTTCAATAAGCAGTCCCCATCTAAGTACATTGTAATTGTACACGAAGCCGTAGAAGACGGACTTTCCAAGTAGCTCTTGATTTTTATGATGTGACGTCAAGGTAATACACAATTGAATTTCATCCGGTGCTATAAATTATCGGTCGGCGCGTAGCGACAAGATATTAATTTTACTAGGGCCATTTTAGGGCCGTTTTTTGTTCGCGGAGGCACGTAAAGTCGGGACAGATTTAGGCGGTGAAAATGGTACTTGCAAATTACTGTCGTGTTTGATGCGCATGTTTATTGTAACTAGAAATTGTAACCCACCCAAACGGGGCCCCCCCACAAAACAAAACACAATAACACAACAAACCAAGACACACCCAAAAACCACCACCCCCCCCCCCCCCCCCCCTGTGTAATTCTTTAGCTTAAGTTTGGTTGGGTAAAAACGGTGTTTTTTTGGAAAATTTGTTTGCTTTTTAGTAAATGGAAAGTTTGGTTGTTACTGGATTTTGAAAGTATGTACGGATCAGCCATCACTGCCTTTAAAGAAGTATCTGAAAATTGTTTTTCGTTTCTAGAGTGCGGATTTGTGTAAAATCGCGTATACGTGTAGTGAAATAAATGTTGCTGCCCCAAAAAAGGAAAATTAAAAAAGGAAATTGATTTCCCCCGATTCCCCTCGGACGATTTGTAACGTATGGTAGTTGGGTAAGTTCCATTGTGGTAATAGCGGGCAGTCCAAGGTTGCTATGCTAGACACGCCAGTGTAGCTATTGGTTGTGTCGTGTCCCGCTATGACGTGCAAGTAAATAGTGGGGCGTTACCTGGAAGAGCTTTTTGACGAAATTAACCAATGATCTCATTGTTGCAGTGCCCGAAAGGATGAATATCGAAGGAAATATAATTTTGTGGGTCATTTTCCCCCAATGATCATTATAGGGCTATGTTCATGTTTTTTTTAGCTGAATTATTTTTGTAGATGATAGATAGTATATTCGTGTTATTTAGCTGAAATATTTTTGTAGATGATAAATACTGTATCTCGCAATAACTTTTTCTCTGAGATGGACCCCGTTAGTAATTTTCCCCCAATGATCATTAGGCCTATGTTGTGTTTTTTTACGAAATATTTTTGTAGATGATAGAGAGTATGTTCGTGTTTTTTAGCTGAAATAGTTTGTAGATGATAAATACTGTATCTCGCAATAGCTATTTCTCTGAAGATCGGCAGTAGTAATTAACCCAGGAGCTAGCACACATTTGTTACACACACTCAAGATACAAAAGGTTTGAGTGATTAAATTGTGGACAGATGACAGGGACCCCTGAAACATGATTCTTAGTGCCGCAATGGTGTTTTAAGGAGAGGGGGCCAAAACAAAGTTGGTACAGGGGTCAAATTTTTAAATTGATCCAATTCATGTTGAAAGCACACCATGTTATGTGTCCTAACCTTAAGGATTCAGAAAGGTATAGTTTGTAATATGTACAGCCTAAGTTTCAGAGTTATAGGCTAAAAACAGCAAAAAAATCAATAATAGGGTCAATTTCAGTATTACAGGAGGTCAAATATTACAGTTGCCCCGATTTGGATAAAAAATGGGGCAAAATTATTGGTGGGAGTTCATGACCATCACAGAAGTCAGACATATAGGCCTAAGCATAAACACAAAGAAATTAACACAAATAAAAATTAATAAAATAACAAATTTTAATTTTTTAGTTTTAAAGAAAAAATCAGTACAAATAGAAATCAAAAATAAAACGAAATTATACTAATAAAACAGATGAGAAAATAATAACAATAATTTAAAAAATAAAACCAATAAAATCCGTGTACACTAGTCGTAGAATATCATTAAAATAATGTTTGAAGCCGATCCTCTTTTCGGCTGAAACAATGCTAAAGGTGAGGAAGATCGGAAGGGAGGGGAATTCCTTTTCCCAGGAAAAGATCAAACCTGCCATTTAATTGATCCCACCGATATGCCCCAGAACAGCAAGAAAAGCAGGTCTACAGACGAAAGTACCGGAGGGGATCCAACGAACCCCACAGCAGCCCAAATGTAACACCCACCAAGTTGCCACCACACGCTTTTAAATGGCAAGTCAGCAAGAAAACCCAGAAGATCAAACTAGACCATAATAGGTCTAGTGGCAACCCTGGTTTCACTCGCTTCTTCACATGACGAATTGGAATCCGGTATTGCTAAACTTATACCAGGAAAGGCTGTAGGCCTTGACAACATTTCTACTGAGCAACTAAAAAAATCTTGCCCAGTAGCAAAGGGAATGGATTCTTGAGCTCTACAATTGCGCCCTTATTCCCACAAGGTTCCCAAAGAGTTGGATGAAAGCACATGTTATGGCACTTCCAAAACCTGGGAAAGATCCATCAGTCCCAAGAGCTACAGATCTATATCACTCCTTAGCCACACCTACCAGCTCTTTGAACGTCTCCTGGCTAATCGTATTGCACCTTGTGATAGACGAACACCTCATACCAGAACAGGCAGGTTTTCCGGACAGGCAAATCACAACAAGCCAAGTACTACACCTAACTAAAAACACATTGAGGATGGTTTGAGAAGGGTATGGTAACCAGAGCTGTGTTCGTCGACCTCTCAGCAGCGTCGACACTGTTAATCACAGTGCCTACTCCATAAGATCATGGAAATTACAAGACCATTCGCTTGACGAGATTATCGTGGATGCTGGTAACAGGCGTTCTTTGTTCAGTAGGATCGAACAAGAGCCAATGGCGTAGGCTCAAGAATCTACCACAAGGGAGTGTGGCTTCACCTCTCCTTTAACATATATAACACCACCAGACCAACCTAGGAGTGCAGAACCCGTCGTTTTATATGTTCAGGACGATCTTGGAATTAGTGCACAAGATGCCGACTTCACAGTTTGTTTGAAGAGAGACTCTCCCAAAGCTTTGGATGAACTCACTTCCTTATTATGAGGAAAACCACCTATGTGCAAATCCATCTAAGAGACACAGGTGTGTGCTTTCCATCGACGCACCTTGGCCACCGTCAGCTTAAAGTTCCTGGTCTGGAACCAATCCCTGGGGAGCATGTGATAACCCTGTCTACCTAGGCGTCACCTTTGGACCGCACTCTCTCTAAAAGACCCACATTGAGAAGCCGAAAGTAAAGTTAAAATGTTCCGCAATAAATCTTGGAAAGACAACTCACTGGCACCAGATGGGGTGCTTGCCCACTTCCCCTAAGATCACGGCACTTGCCCTGTGCTACCATGTGCAGAGTATGCCTGCCCTGTATGAGAAAGATCAACCATGCCAAGAAGGCTTGATCCAGCGTAAAATGCTCCTGCTGGCTTATCACACACAGGATGCCCCGTCCAACACCAACGGAAAACTGTACATCCTAGCAGGAATTGCTCACATACATCCGTCGTAGCGAGCGAGCATGCAAGAGCGTAACTGCCAGTAATCCAATGTGAAGCAACCCTATGTCTGGACAGAGTACCTGCTGCCAACCGTAAAAATCAGAGAGAGTTTCTTAAGCAAAGCCCGACCTTTTGAAACAGTCTCTAAGGCGTTAAAGAGAGTCGCCTTGTTGTGGAAAGAAAGACCTTGCCTCAACCAAGTAACATCTATCGGTAATATTGAAAACCCTGGTGAGCAATCTCCCACCTGGAGCTGACTCCTCATGGGCGTGAATGGCTGATGCCTCAATAGATTGAGAACCAGAACTGGCCGACTAGGTTTTCTTGCAGAAGTGGGGCTCCTGGAAGCAGATCAGGAATATACCTGTTGTTGTGGAACAGCACAACGGACAATGGAAGGAACACCTCTTGGTCTGCCCACTGCTGGAGCAACAAACACAAACAAGGACCGAGTTGCGGAATTGTTACCAGCAAGCCAACTGTGTACCCTCTCTGGCGGGATAATATTTGAGAACAACAGTGTTAGGACACGATAAGAAGAAGAAGATTAAAATAAATATTAAATAAAAAAGAAATAATAACACAATAACAGTTTTAATAGCGCCTTCTTCCTCCTGAAGGAATAGAAATTAACCTGAATAAAATAAATGGAACCAAATAAAGTTTAAAAAAATCAGTACAAATAACTGATAAAAAAACACAAATAATAAAAAAATAAAAGCCAAAATGGTAAGAATAAAAAAATAAACGGGAGGATAATAAAAAGTATTTTAAAAATAATAAAATCATTTTGTTTTTTTGTTTAATATTAATAATATAAATAGTTAAAATGAAAAAACTTAAATAATTAACACTAAACAAAATAAAGATGACTTAAATAATAAAATAACACAAAGCATAAACACAAATACAATTAAAAAACCAAAATGTTATAATACATTAGTACATTATACTAAAAAAAATCGAATGAAAAAATATAATAGAAATAAAATCAACACTAAATTATTAATAAAGGTAAATCGTTACAATAAAACTTGAAATAAACACAAATTAAAATGACTAATAGGTAAAAATAAAAAATTTTTTATTTTTTTTATTCTTTTTCAAATTACATAATTAAAACAAATAAACACTATGAAATAAATTAATACATTCTAAATTCAAATCAAAATAAACAAAGAAATATAATATAAATAACAAAAACGAAAGGAATTGTTCGCGAATGAAATTCATATTGTAAATAAACCCCCTGACGTCATATTCCAAGCAATTGTCAAGCAAACTTACAGCTTCAATTCTTGACATCCATTCCGTGGCAACTTACAAACTTTGCATGTGTGTAAATGTCAGACCAAGCAAACTAGGGCTACCACCCACAGCTACAACAGCACCACTGTACATGTAGATTCTCTTAACCACACAGTTTTTTTTCTTAAGTGTATCTGCATCTGGCACAACATGACACCCTACCAGCTTTACTGTGTTCAGCTTAGTCACTGGAGATTTTCCGGAGTCCCCTGAGCCATCCACACTCCGCTAGCTAGGCCACACAAACCTTCTTTTTACTTGCAACCAGTCCCCTTTTGTCTTTTCTTCCTGCACACTTTAGTTGATCTTTGTTCCTGTGTCCAAGAACCTTTTTTCACCTGGTCATACAATACTCTACTACTGAGTGATTGTTAATGATTGGAAAATAGAATAAGAATAGATGCATCCAACTTTTTCCAGTCAACAGTCAACCTAAAACTTGCAAGTCGCCTGTAATATGCAGCCACGGAATTACAATTCCGATTTGACATATATTCAAACATCTAAACAACTTGCAGGAAAACGTTGCTTCATTCAACATCCAAATCCAGCCAAGAACCGCGGTTTAACAAATGGCTGAAGCTCCGATAAGGTTCTGAACAGAAGCATCACAACCCCGCCACCATGAACCCACTGGCAACCCACAGTTTACCAGCCTCCCCTCCCCCCCAACCAGTCCCCAACTAACCAGCCAAACCTGAAACCTAGAAACCTGAGAACCCGAAATTCTTTTATTATGATTATTCTATTCCACAGGTATGGACTGAAAACATGATTGTGTGTATACATGTTTACAGCAACAGCAAATGCCATTAATGATTTTCCTTTACAAATGACAGAAAAACATGTGTATATCAACTGATTTCGCTAAGTCCTCGTTTACTTGAAATGTTCTTACCAAAAGACTCCCAACCATGATCACATTAAATTAATATGGTCACAAGTCTTAAAATGGATTTCATGAATTTTAAATATATACTTGAAACACTCCAGTGTTTTGTCACCTGAATGAAAACAAAACTGCGGCAAATTGAATGTTAAAGGTATGACGAGCATGTCATATACCATCTCCACTTTTTTTTTTTTCCATTTTTGTTAAAAAAACATCCATCTACACATGAACCTTGTCTTATTTTCACGTCATATCTGACCAATAATTCCATTACAATCATGCTATCACCTATTAACAGTTCACTCTGTAATTCATTTACTGCCTTACTTACATGTATATGGATAACATGGTATCAAATGGCTAAACAATTAAAATTCAAACGTTCAGGACATGACCATTGTGACATTTTCCTTGCTTGATGACGCACTCAGGTAGGAAGTCAGAAATACTAGCTGCTTGAGATATGTATGAGTGTGTGAGCAGTTTCCTTGGAAATGTCTTGAGGAATGTCATCCCATGTGTATGCATAAGCCTACTGGTGGGCATAGATGTGGTGGACAGATGTGATAGTGGCTTACAACATGGCTAATTTAAAGTGGTCAATTTCTGAAATGGATTAGTCTTGTCAAGTTCAAGGTTAATTTGATTATATAAATTCCACATTACTGTCTCTAAGGGTTTGCATCCTAAGTGAAGCTCATCTTGCTGCAGTTGAAAGCTACTTTCATCTTACTACAGTTAAATGTTTAATTTTCATCTTGTTGCAGTTAAAAGCTCAATTTTCAGCTTGCTGCAGTCAAATATGCTCCAGTTTCATCTGCTGCAGTTGAATGCTCAACTTTCATCTTCCTTCAGTCAAATGCTAAATTTTCACCTTGCTGCAGTCAAATGCTCAATTTTCATCTTGCTGTAGTCAAATGCTCAATTTTCATCTTGCTGCAGTCAAATGCTCAATTTTCATCTTGCTGCAGTCAAATGCTCAATTTTCATCTTGCTGCAGTCAAATGCTCAATTTTCATCTTGCTGCAGTCAAATGCTCAATTTTCATCTTGCTGCAGTCAAATGCTCAATTTTCATCTTGCTGCAGTCAAATGCTCAATTTTCATCTTGCTGCAGTCAAATGCTCAATTTCCATCTTGCTGCAGTCAATTGCTCAATTTTTATTTTGTCACAGTTGGACGCTGAAACAGGTTAACTGTTTTAACATCAAAAATTTAATTATTTAAGTTCTAAAAAGAATCCCATCAAGTTAACACAGAAAATCAATATGAAGTACTTTTTGTTACTTTTCACCCTTCAAGATTTCCTAGATTTGACTATCATGAAATGACTGTACTTTGCCTCATAATTTCTTGGACATGCCATACTGAGCCATATTTCTAGCATGAATTCAAGCATCTGATTGCACATTGTTCGGTGACAGGGAAGCAGGCATAAAAACAAGTTCCAAGAAATTATAAGGCCAAGAGTATAATCCTGACAAACAATTAAACACAAAATGGGCGAAAAAATATTTACCGTCATTTACTACCTCACCTGTTAAGTTGATCAATCGATGATCGTGGAAGACAGCGAGAAATGCAACTTAAGTATTCAACTGGCCACATACTGTCATCGTAGTAAATAAATATTTCAGGGAGTACCATCGGGATTCTTCACAAACAACCAACCAAAAAAAAATCAGTGTATTTGCAGCATGTCTCTTCATATTTATACATATTTGTGAAGGTTTTGTTGTAATAAAACTCAAACAGACTAAATCCTGCAATAAATTACAGCTTTAATATTGCATTAGATGCCATGAATGAAATTATATGCTCTGCATATCAAAACAAACAATCATTTCTGGCATCTCTGATAGTCAAATTTAGAATAAATCTTCAATTTTCAAGACTTGCATATAAAACTGTAAATACTTGATAATACCAAGTTATGGGTTTACGATTTTTTTGTTTGCCTTACATTATTATGATTATATATTCACACTTTTATTAATATTACCAACATCTTCCAAGTTTCATTTAATCTAACATTTTTGCAAATTCACAGTAAAGGAAAGCTAGTTAGCTTTTGTAATCTTCTAATATCATTTTGTTTTTTGTTAACAAAAATTGATTTGAAATTAATATATTTACATGTTGTGACAAAGCTAATCAATTGACAAATATGCTTGTAGCATGGAAGCTAAAAAGCACTATTGCAAAAAGTGGCAGCTCCATTGTCTCATACTCATTAAAGCACAGACAATTTCACTTCACCCTATACGACCATTGCAAAAGTCAAAAGGCTGCTACGGTTATTGATGAAGGCTGGCATCCTTAAAAGAGACTCTCCGGAAACGGACTAATCATATGCGCCTGAGCTAGCCACGGTGGAAAATCTAGTGATCTCATCGCTTAGTATTAGCCAGATTCATCCCAAATGCATGTTTGTGTGTAGGCCCTGTATAAATACATGTCAAGCACTTCAAATTGCATTCGACGAAATGTGTGGGTTGACAAATTAGAGATTTTTTAACGATTGTGTTTCGTCTCAAATCTCACTCATACTAAATTCTAAATTTAACAGGCCTATTTATCATAGTCTTTCATTCACAATGATAAATTTTCCTGTTTTTGAATTTAACCAAACCATGCCACAACAAAACGTGACCCGGAGACTGTGCTATTTGATATCTGCAGGGCAATTCACGACCTAATTGGTTAGGCTTATTACATGAAATGATTAGGCTTGCCAAGTGGATTTAGCCTTGTTGCACAGCCATCAGAGCAATGAGAACCTGCAATTTTCAGTATTTTATATTATTTCATATTACCTAATGTTAAAGGAAGCATTTTAACAAAATCCACTTTTGCTAGTCTGGGTTTGTTTGGGGCCGCCAGTTATCTTGGCAGGACCACTTAGCCAAATTTGTTTGTCGTGTATGTGTGTATTTATGTGTGTCACTAAAATGCTCAACATTTTTTTAAAATTGACTCAACTGAAAAGTTTAACTTCAATTGTGTGTCATAGGTGCACCTTGGGATTCCTCATATGTTGATGAGTCAAGGTCATGTGCTAGGGTCAAAGGTCATGTACGGTAGTTAAAAAATAGGGCTTAAAAATGTATTGACCTACAATTGAAAATTGAAGTCAAACTTGAGTCATAGGTTGCAATATGGAAGCCATCATTTATTGATGGGTCAAAGATCATGTGCCAAGTCAAAGGTCATGTGAGGTCATGTTCTTTTTTGTTGTAATGATAACAAGGCTGGGTGGCTCACACGTTATATCTTGAATATAGCCGAGCGCAAAAGCCGAGAGCCACGAAATTCCAGTTTACTATAGGTGTGTTTCTATTAGGACCATTTACCGGAAAAAGACGACGGATAAGTGATTAAAGGTTTTCTGCCAATAGAAATGACCTTCCTAACTATTTACTGGTAAATGACACAGCAAATTTTCCTTATCCAGGAGGAAAATACAGGTGTCACTTACCGGTAATCGCCAATTAGAATTTACACTCCGTTCTGCGACGAGCGCCCGCAAGCGAGGGAAACGGAAATTATTACGATCGACGACTAGGCCATAAGTGTGGACAGTAGACTCGATAGATGAGGGCAGGATTCGGCGGGCCTTCTCAATATTACGTACATCGCCTCTCGCCGCGTGCTACAACTACATGACCTTCGAACCCTTCTCTGACGTTCGCGAACGAACATTTAATCCCTCTAACCTATCATTTGCCTCTGAATTTTGATGTAAAAATGTCAAAATCAATCATAAATCGCAAGTCCCACCATATTTTTGTGAACAGTTCAACCCACAATTCTTTGCGTTGACCTCAGTGTACAACCTTTTGCTGGCAAAGTTTATTGGAGTTGATCGACCAGCCACCAGGTAGTATTTACCGGTTAAACCGCGCCCAATAAGAAACTGACCGTTTCCACCTTTTCCTTGCTCTTTCCCGGTTAAAAATGCAGGATCTTCATTTTTTTTGTTTTTTTTTAATAGAAACAATTAAAAAAGAAAAAAATTTCACATTTCCCCTTTTTAAACAAGTTTGTAAAATAGCGACCGGTGTGGCCTGCCGTCACCAATTTGTGATGATAGGCCTCATGTTGACCTTGATAGGTGATCTTTGACCCTGGAATGTGACCTTTGACCTCAAACAACCATGGTCTAGGTTCAATTAAACTTCAACTTTTCAATGAGGTCAATTTTACATTTTCAGCCTTCTGACAACTTGACCTCACAGACCTTTCCTTTGAAATTGGTATGTGGACCTTGACGTATATGAAGATCCATGTTGCACATGACTCGAGTTGGTTGAAATCCATTCAAAAAAGTATGCAGATATTACAGGCAATTGTTAACCCTTTTTCAACTTTTTCAAAACGGACACCAACATCATCAACAAACAACCTCATCCAATCATCAACAGACAACAGTGGAAAAAGTGATTCTATGTGCCCTGCCTGCTAAGGGCAGGCGACACAAAAACAAAAATTACCTCCAGGAAAGCACATGCCAAGCCAATTTCTGTATTTGAACAGAGCAGGTCCAGAAGTAAATAAAATCAGGTTGAAAGCAAGCCACGATACTACTGTGTAGCTAGGTAATCATATTTTAATGCATTGATGCAAAACAAAATATTACAAGCCAACAAATTATTTACGAGATATCCTCCATTTCCACGCCAGTGCATGTTGAATGGGCTCAATGACATCGGTATATGTTATTACGTCGTGCTTTGTCCGAATTCAATGGTGGCTCCATGGGCAATGATTCAAACTCTGCACAAAGGTATCCCTTGACTTTGTTGTGTTTACTCATAGAGCTAGAATATTAAACCAAGAGGGGAAACGTGTGTGTTATTGTATAGGCCAGCAACGTAACCGCTTTCTCTCACACCCTCGCCGCGACATCCTTCGGTTACTGCACAAGCATACGCACCAAACAAATCTGTGCGTCACATGTTATGTTATCAGTGTGGCATTTTTTTCCCCCCCCCAGTTTTGTCATTGTCTGATCGGCCGAGTTTCGCAATAATTTGCGAAAACCAATCGATGGAAGAAACCATGCCTCTAAAAAGATCCTGCATTCCCTAATGCACAAAAAGTCTCCCGATGACCCCTGTAATTTTGCTTAGGAAAAGAGATATTTTAGTCCGAGTGATAGACTGTGCATCAGTTGTTATGTTGTTTCACTCCTAAAGTGGATGAAACCTAAAATACCGCGTGTCTCATAAATATGCATAAGGGGTCATTGCGCCATGAGTGGGGGCAAAAGTGTTACTATCTTGAAACTACAAAAATTACATGTTTGCAACTTAAAGGGGAGAATAGGTCATCAATTGTTTTTCAGATACTACTAAACTATTTATCTGGTTGTAAAGCTGAGGGCAAAGAAGCAAACTATGCAACTTGTTACATAATACTAACAGGGGCCACAAATGTACTATAGGGTGAAATGTGAAATGTTGGTGTAAAAAGTACACATTTTGTAAACAGTCCAATTTGTTACCTTCAATTCTCATATTGATACAACTCCTTGAGATGTGTAGGGGACATCATAAGCCCTTCAAAAAAAGGGGAACTTGTAACAATGAAATATGTTGCCTACTGAAGCTTCAGGTGTGTGTCAAAAAACGTATTAATTTCTTTTGCTTTTTTTATGACAAAATCAGTCAAAACTTTTAAAGCAATTCGGTCACAGAAGCAAAGGGTGCGCATATGTGTATTCTCATCAAATTTCCTTTTGAAAACTTTTGTATACTTTGCTGGGGTAGGGTAATTATTTAAAAAGTTATGCCAACAAGAACGTTGGAGCATACATAACAACATAGTGTATTTCAGCATCGTATAGGAAAAACCCTTGCCTCACAATACAAAGGTGTAATAATACAAAAATACCATAATACTAAACTGTGGGGGTCAAAATGAATGCCACATAAATAACGAACAAACTGAGATGTTATTGGTTCTCAATGCATGGCTGGGTTACAAAGGATATGGTAAAAAATAAATGCAAAAAGCCCTGAATATGCAAAATCCCATACTTTAACACATACCTCACCGTATGACATCATCCGTATGCACCTCCACACCTGACACTGATCCATGTCAACATTACGATATCTCCAAAAATATACATAGCACAAAAATTTGAAATTGATATAATTGTCAAGCTAAATAAATTACCTATTAAATGAAACATCAACCAGCTTTTATACCTTTCTGGTTCTAATGCTACATTAAAAATGTGTAAAAAATATTTGTGAAAATGTAACCCCTCCACCTTTTCCTATACCCCAACTCATGGCGCATGACATAAAGGATTTTCCAAATACGACGTCACGTAAACCAAATATGGTTGTGCACAAAACTATGATAATGTAGTGCGTATGGATATATAATACTTTTGGGCACCTCGATTTTGGTTACGCCAATTGTGGGGAATACGATTGTCTATCTTATATAAGTTGTTGGTTTACTCTCCAATATTTATGTTCCACAGATTTTTCAAATTTGCCCAAAAGGCCATTAATGTAAAAGTGTTTAGAAGATGAAAACAGTTCCAGATATGAAACAATTCTTTATATGAAGCTGTTTCCCCCAGTTTACTGAAATAACCTATGGTATCGTAAATTAATCCAAATAGAAAAGATTTTAAGCAACTCTTGAAGAAAGATTAAGTCCATGAATTACTTTGTTTTTGATATGATTGATAAGAACTTCACTCTGGTGATAGTGCTTTACAGTTACTGTGTTGTATTTAACTATTATGTGCAATATGTGGATCCAGGTTTTTCGGTCCACTCAACTTGCTGGTTATCGGATGAGAAAATCAATTCGTGTGTGAATTTATGTTCGGTTTTCGCCAGCACGTACAACAATTGAAACATTTGGCGTTGTTTTTTAAATTTTCTATTTCACCCCACAATTTTAAACATTGTTCTTTGTTTTTAAATGTTCTATTTTTCAGCTTTGCTGCACAAACATCATGTGCACCAAATATAACTATTTCTGTGCATTCTTACTTTCATGTTTATTATAACTTGCACACCCCCAAGATTGGTTGTATATTTATAAAAGGTAGGTCTCGTATTTGAAGAAGGTACAGATTTATATTTTTTTCATAATATTCTGTATGGTATTTGTGTAACTGCAACTGTAAGTACTCGTTGTTGCTAGGCAATGCTCTCGCACAATTTGTTGCAATGTGTATTATTATTGCCAGCTAAAAATTGGTGAAAAAATGCTAAGCAATTACGTAGTTCTGTCTGCGAGCCAGCTTATGAGTACTTACTGTGAAGTTGATCATCTGCTGTGTATGAGCAACATCTGCTACACCTCCCAATTCAAGCCAATTCTATCAGGGGGGTAGGATCACGATCTGCTAGATTTGGGCATTGGGGATTTCAAACGGTATTTGGGGAATGCTGACGTGCATTTACTCAGGCAGTCTTCGTCCCAGAATGACATTGCCAAAATCTCTCTTAAACCTATATTCAAAAGATCTTAGTAAAGATCATGCGTGATAATTTAGGAAAAAACTATTGACTTCAAAATCGTGAGGGGTTAGTGGATTATCCGCCGATGCAAAATAGTGTAAATTTCCCATTAGTAACGAGGGGTTCATTAGGCTTAAATATTAGTGACAGGTGAGCTTAGGTCTTAGTCAAGTTCTTGTGTTAACCCGTGTTAGGATATCGTTTAAGAGCGACCCACTCTCAATACCGTTAAGTGGGCTGTTCGAAGACTCAACACTCGAGGCGAGCCCGAAAGGTGGATGCCGCCTTTTTATGAAGATGTTCACGTCGTGGAGGATGCCTCGTTATGGCTTTGGGCACGTAACCTACCGCTACAGGCCGTGAGATCTGATATTATGTGGCATTGCAAAGGTACTTGCAAGTAAAACATTAGTGCAGGCAGCAAGACAAGTGTGACCAAAACACCAGTGAAAACACACTGCTTTACATTTAGACGCTGGTAGAAGTCGCTATCAAAACCCTGTTGCAGTACTTAGTGTTCACAGAAATTGTCACAATATTCTATTACATGACTGATATTTATGTCCTAAAATTTCTTCTTCCTTGCAAAAACTCTCTACTGCAGTATCGGAACAGGTGTAAGGGGATTGGGAGGGGGGCTGGTTGCTACCCCTACAGAGATTTGACAGGGAAGAAAACAAAGCTGCAAATCAAAGCTAAATCACCCCTTTTCTGCCTGCTCACCAGAAATTTTCAATTCCAACCAGGGAATTTGCCCCTCTAACAATTGACCCCAGTTGCACCCCTGCTCTAATAATATGGCTTCACTGAAGTTGTGTTTGGGAGGTTTTCAATCCTCATTAATATAAAGTTGCCCAAAATTAATCCTATGATTAGATATTAAACATGGCATTTAATTGTTTTTTTGACAAAATATGTTTACTAGACATATGAGGGTTGCAATCAGAAGGAGTTAATCTTTATGCCACTGAAAGAAATATGAACAGATTTCTTTAATTCTGTGTTCATAATTAAAAATTGTCCTGTTTACTAAAGTTTATATGTTTGCTTACAGACCATATATGAACTTTTGAGATGTTTACATTTTGAGTAAGGAAAAGAATGCGGTAGGAGGACCGAAAAAGATGGAAAAAGTAAAAGGGAGAAAAAGAAGGACGGAAGACCTTCTTTTTTTTCCCTCCCATCCCCCCCAGAAATTAAGAAATTCTTTACTTTTCTTTCAGTGCTGAGTACGTCCTTATTTTCAACCCTCGATATGGTCAGGGGTTGAAAAAAATGTAAATTTCCTGGGAAGATAGTCCCATTTCTCACAGATTTCCCCCTATATCTATGTATAAATTTCCTCCAAATGGCAAAGTTTCCATCCAAATGGCCAACTCATGGGAAGGAGCTTCAAATTTGGGTTGCAGACATTGGCTTTTGTAGTAGTCGCTAGTCGCCCCCCCAAATAGTAGCGACTACGACTATTGGCGACTATCCAAATGTTCTACAATTGTCGCGAAGTTTGAGCGTACTTCATTTGTTCAGAATAAATGTAAAACCATGCAATGTTTGTACAGTATCACGGTCGATTAAGACATTGTCGGGGACATTGTACACACTTTTGACGAGTGGACAACACAATAAAAACACCAACTGTAAAGTTTAGCCCGATTTCGCAAATTTCGGTTTTTTCCGCTCACCCAAAAAATAAGAATTTTTCGCGACAAATCTGCGCTGAAAATGCGCCGAATCTGAGTAATTACGCACCTAAAGGGTCTGGTAAACAACCATATCCATTTACCTAAGTGTAAAGAAATTAATCACGATCATGTTGATGAAAATATGGAAAAAATTGTGCATCTAATCCATATCCCAGCCGATAATTCCCTTACTGACCTCTAACACTATAGGTAAAAAGACCCAAATTACCGCAAGAGTGTCCATACATCCGCACAGAGGACGGCTATCTCTAGGCCGTTGTTTAGTGATTTGTGTCTTTCCCGATTGAGTATTTTACAATAAAGCAACTAACTCACCCCCATTAATAAAATGGATCATCCAAACATTGGCAGTAAACAACCAGTTTCATTATATGTTAATCGGAGGGGGGGGTATTGACATTTGCAAGTAAACAAGAATAAACAACGGTAATTAAAGTCCAGATATTTGATAAAAAATCATTTAAGAATAACAAAACTAGATTTGACACCCAAACAATGATGTGTGTTTAATAACTAAAATAAGTAATTTAGCCTGAAAAAAAATAGTTATCGCAATATGGCCGCCTGAATTCAGCTGCATGCCCACATGCCTGGCGGCGAAAATCGAAACTATAATAAACAATAAAATAGATTAGAATCTTAACTGGTATGCAAATTAGGATAAGGAATTACAGGGGAGTGATAAATTACGTGAGGTCATGAGCCTGAAAGGTCATAAAAGATCAGTATCGTTCAAAACTGTTAGCCGCACATTCGCAATCAGCTCAGGGTAGTGAAGGGGTGAACCCAGCGTCAAAGCAAATCAGGGGGGGACATTGGAACAGCTAAAATCTTGACTAATCATGGATTTTCTCCTACTTCCTTGTGTATTTTAATAAATGATACATCCAAGCGTCGGTATTAGTGCTTAAAAAACGACTTTTCTCCCTCATTGTGCATGCTTAATGACTTCCGATAGTGTAGCGTAGCATCCACTGAATATTTAACACATAGTCGACTGTTGCCAAACCAAAGTCGTAGGCGGACTATTAACCATAGTCGCGACTACGACTTTGGCGACTTAGTCGTGCAACCTAACCAAATTCCCCACTTTTTGGAGCAATGGATATGGTGTGCTAAAAATTTTTTACCATTTAATTGTTAAAGTAATTCAAATTAGAACAAAATGCAACAAAGGGCACAGACATTAAGTTTTTTAAACTAATATGATAAAATATGAGGTTTTTTTGGTCAGAAATACAGGCACAGGGGTCATATTGGAGGGGTTGATTTTATACCCCTCATAAAAATATTGGGGATAAATCCTCCCGGATTTATGTGTATGATATTGCATGTTTTTGTAACAGTCGAAATCCCAACCCCATCTTGTGTCAATACGAAACCAACATAAAGCATTCAAACCTCTCATTTCCAACCTCAAATCACAAATTGCAAGCACTTTTAAATCTTCACTATACTCCAAGGAATAGTGGGAAACAATAGTTTGTAAATACACAAGTGAACTGTTTCCCCACCTCAGGCTCTGAACAAAAAATAACAACACATACAGATTAGCGGTTGGGTACCTTTGCTGTTCTGGGAGTGTGAATAGCAAATTTATTACTGTCACATCCTATAGAGTTTCAAAATAAAGGTACATATGGCCTACTGCAAATGGTCAGTGTATAGAATAGTTAACCACATCCTCAGATTGTACATATTGTGCATACAACAATGGGGTACTCATGAGGAGTTTGGAATGCATGTTCACAATATTGAGTCAGGTTCACACTGGTACGTTTGATTTATTTATAAGTCAACTAACTTGAAGAAATGTATGGAATAGCTGTGCAGTAATACACTTAGCGCAAATTACACAAAATTCCATTGTAGCAGACCTTCAATTTTCATCAATCCCATTCAATGAAATAGAAAAACATGCACATGGGCAAAAGTGCATTTCCTGATCCACAGGCAATTTTTTCTTCTTTTTTTGTAAATGTTCCCTTGATAAAACTTATTTCAACTGCAGTGCTTTTATGGGTGGTTTTCCTGTTATGAAGAGATGTCTGTATTATATCATAGTGCCCCATAGGCTACAATTTGTGAACTTGTGTACAAGTAAAAGGTTCAAAATTATGACCTTCTTGAGAGAAGAGTTAACTTTTAGTGAATTGGTTGCAATGTTCATCTGGATGGTACAAATATTCAAACTTTTTAGCACATAAGAGGGGGGGACTAGGATATGGATCACTAAATGGCGGTGTCCTACTTTTGAACTATCTACCCCATGTCAAGTCACGAAGACCCGATTGACTAAAAATAAAATATGAAACTTTGAAGTGGAAGATTCCAGAATTCGTAAAATTTTCCTAAACACTGTGAATCCTGTTAATGTGAATGTTCTCCACACAAACCAGTATACTAATAATAATATTTAATAATTTGTATTTGTTAACCAGCGCGACATATCCACTTAACGTGATCAAGGCGCTGTTGCAGCTGCCATGAAAGTCGCTCAGCACATCAGAGAAACATAATACCAGAACAATCTTATGCCAAGAAGCTCGATTTTAGAGAGCAGGAGGAAACCGGATACCCGTCGAAACCTGTGGAAGAAGGTATGGAATCGAGAAACCAAATCACATAAACGCCACCGGAACAGCCCCTCCGGGAATCGAACCCGAGACCTCATTCGTGAGGCGAGGGAAATACGCTGCTCCACCTCCGTCCCCCCAATCACATGTGTCACCCCTCTATTCTTACACCACAATTTTCTACCTGTTTCCACTTTTCTGTTTGTGCCCGAATTCCCCCTGCGGGAAATGCTGAAAACATATTTAAAACGTTCCTACCCTTTAGACCATAGGAATTGATAAATTTCCTGAAAAACAAGAAACCATCTCTTGACTTTTTATGCAACACTGGCAAGTTTACAGACCGGTTAACATCCCAAAAATATGAAGAAGTTTCACACATTTTCCATATATATGTAACTGTAACATATACTATACTCTGTAAACCTAGAAGTTCAAAGTAAATTAATCGATTCACTGCGCAGCATTAATCGCGCGCTTACTAACCAAACGCCCTGAGCGAGTCTAAACCATGAAATATCGCTGCGCGATTTAAGACACAGCGCATGAGGACTCACACTGGCATACACAAAATACTGGTCGTTTAAGTCGACATACCAGGCACACTCCTTGTGAGACTTGTGTGGGAGTTTATTGATTACTTTGTACTTCTAGGTTTATTGGAGTATTAGGTGTCAATGGCTTTTGATATAACCATGCTTTCTTGCCCAGCTGGATAACCTCTACGTACCTTTACCTCTGATTTGTTCTGTGCTCAGGTCAGCAGTCCTTTTGACAAAATTTGGTGGTCATAGGGCATTTCTAAACGCAATTTGACCTACGATGACCTTTGACCTTTGGGTCACTCTGAAACCCTGATAACACTTCAGACTGTCCTCCCCCCATATAATCGTCCCCTATATCCAAAGCATAATGAAAAGGCATATAGCCGGACATACATATCTATTTTTTATATAGACTGTGCATCGCTCCCATGCATGACCTCTAGTTTTTTTGGCAGTCATAGGGCTTTCTTGGCAAATTGACTCCAGTGACATTTGCCCTTTTGGGTTCACACCAAAACACTAGCAAACAAGGTCCCCGACTGCAAATATCAGCTCCATGTATCAAGCATAACGAAATGCATAGCTTGACATACAGACATACAGATTCATTTTTTTAGTAGCATAGATATCATAGACCAAATTATTAAAAATCTTAATTTTTTGGACTTGGTAAATACCTTTATTTAAAAATGTGTTTGATACATGCCTGATTTGATATCCAATTACAAAGTCACGTCAGCGTTTTACCAAAATCCATTGCCACACATTCGTAAAAATGTGCTGATAAAAAACCTTGTCCAATCAATGGCTAATTGCATGCATGACGCAATTGGAAAGGCAATTTATAAATATCCACTGCATATTGGGCACTGACAGTTGACAGTACGGTTTATAAATTTATGTTACACTTTATATTTATAAGTCAATTTTACTAAATCCACAGAAAACTACTTTGACACTGAAAGCAAACTCTAAGCAAAATAAAATCATTTTTAATCTTGAATATCATTAAATTTCAAAATTTACAAGTTTTTTTTTTTTTTAATATTGAAATATTGTGATTTTTGTAATGTTTTCTACAATGGTGTGCTGTCGTGATCATTCAGTTGCTCTATGTCATACCGACTAGTTCAGGACTTTGTTTATTCTTGTAGTATAGGCCTACAACTAACCTCGTCTACCAAGCCTTTTTTTGTAAACGGTTTACCCGGGGGGGGTGGGTACCACCCCCCCTCGATAATTTGTTATAAAATAAGTACCAACATACCTAGTATGGCTTCCCAATGACTGTCATCAAGTCCGCGAGTCCGCGAAATTGGCATTTCCGACCGAAAATAGGTCGACATCCAATTTTGCGCTAAAAACGAAGGAATATCGGATTTTCATGGGGTTTTCCAGCTCTAAATGATTGGCATTTGGCAGTTTTACACCATAAATAGAGTTTTAGAGCCATACTGTTGTGCATAATATTTTCAAAAATGCCCCAAAAAATATCCTTGGGTGGAAACCACCCCCCCTACCTTAGATTGACGGCACCTAACCCCGGTGAAGTGGACTACCCTCACATTTTTTTCGCTAACATGAACAACCGGAAAGGATGAAAGAACATTTACTAGGAAGCTTTTACGAAAGTGTTTAGCATTTTAGCGCACGGAGAGCAATTTCAATCGGGGGGTTGGTAAACCACCCCCCCCCCCCTTGGTAAGACGAGGGTCTAAGGATTAGAAAAGTGATGGAGATTGTTTTTAAACAATGCATAGCCATTTTTTGTAGGAATTGTTATATATATGTACCCTGACAAGACACGTGAAACCAACCACAACATATTTCAAACACCAGAATAGGGGCTCGAAGGGACAGCAGCCCACCTTGTGGTAATCAAAAATTCATAGAGTGCAGTTTCAAATTCTACTGCGAGTAAGCGAGTCAAAAAAAAAACACAATCAGGCCCCCTTTTTCAAGGCTGGAGAAAACAAAATCGAGCCCTCTTTGCAGGGTTCTGTATTTGCTCGAGGGAATTTAACTCACTTGAAAAAAAAAATACTTAAACACAAGAAAAACGTGAATCAGACTTTGTAAGCCTGCGTTAGGACCCATGTGTGCTGTGTATTGGTGTGGTCACGGTTTGCCTTCGCGTAGTGGGCTTACAACAAATAGTTAGTGCAGAAAAATCTAAAACCCCATGTGTGAAAGGCATAAAATGATGTCATGTTAATGCCCTTACAGGTTGAAAATTGCTTATCTTGTCATGGTGGTGTAATTGTTGACCTTTTGCACTAGGAACTACATGGTAAAATGCAAACATATTATGCTAAAAAATTAATTAATTTTTTAAAAAGGTAACAATAATTTTTAAAAAGGTATCTATTGCTATTTCTTATACATTTTAGTACTTGCTCTGTCATACGGCACTATTTGAAATTTAATACTTAACTAATCAGATTGGCATTTGGAAATCCAGTGACGTATTCAAAGGGTCCAAAAAAATTTTATTTTTCTTGAGAAGGTTGTAGTAAAAGCTACTTAAAGTGTTTGTTCCAATTGTCTATTTTCCAGTCAGTAGTATTAAGTTTGGATCATATGAATGGCCATATTTTTCTCATTGTCATCCTATGATTTCAAGCCTTCAATCCTTTCTTCCTCTTTCCCAATATAGAGACAAAAAACCTGCCCTTTCAATGGCTAACCATCATATTTAGTAGTAATGAATAAGCCATTGTAATATGCATCAACTCACGTCACATAAAAACTGCAAATTTGGTTCCCACAAAACTTGGTGGATGAAGTATGCAAGGGCCGAGCTCTCATTACAATACAGAACCGATAGAACTTTAAATGAAAAGCACATTTATCATCTACAAAAAACTTATACATCCACTTCATTGTGGGTTGCTCAACTTGAGTAATCGTGGGCCACAAAATGTACTCCACATACTGCACATGTGTACTTGGGCTGTCAGGTGGAGGTCAAATTGAGCAGCAATTATTGCTGATAGAAGAACTGATACTGAAACAGGGTCACAAATAATTTCCATTAGAGGTATATCATACCACCAGCCAAAAAAGCGTAAAATACATTCACTGAACATTGTGAGACACTATGCCCTGCACACGCATTAAATGTTTTAATTTTTGCACAATCTATTACTAAGAAGAATTTTTGGCTACACACCCAGATGTCTGTGCCCGTCATACATTATTCTTTTCATTATTACAAGTATTATTAAGGGAAGAGTATTTATAAAAATATCCTTTTCCACTTTATTTTGTCAAGGACAAAAGAATCTTTTTCCGTCAAACTTTCCAGGTCCACCTTTGGGGGGCAAAACTTATGTAACCCTATGTGACTAACTCATGTGGGGTCCTACATAGGCCTTTTTACAGTAGTTGCACAGTACTTAGGATACTTTTTGATTGCTCTCAAGGCAGGACATGTAGTAAGCACATGGACATTTACGACTGAGATCACGACTGTAACCCATGTTTCCTTCAGTTTCTTTGTGACTTCAACTACTATACTAGTCAAATTTCACTTTTGACCCCTCATTTTTTACTATATATATTACTGTTTTTTCAGCGCTTTCACTTGGCTCCTATAATTCTTTCCCCCCACAAAATATCGCTGTCTCAATATCGCTTGTCTCAGGAACACTTTTAATACAGATAAACATCTCCGCCACATTATATGTTGAAACACCATCTGGCTGCAGTCTTAACCAAATCATATATTACACTCAAAATTTATCCTTCCCATTTTTAGGTAATGTTTCGCTTGAGTTCTTAGGATTATTTAAAATCCTAGTGCAGTTATGCAGAGTCAGCACGCCAGTCTATAAAAACCTACTTTTCAACAACACAGTACATTTTTCAAAGGTAATTCTAATTTTCCACTCTAACGCTGTGACAACATAAATTCTAAACCCCCTATTACTCTTTCACTGGCAGTGAATATTGTCGACAATTCTGCCCCTCTGTCAAATATCCTTGCGCATTCGTCTCCTTTTTATTACTGAATGATTATGACTCTGCATACCTGGTATTGTAATATCAATTCCCAGCCATGACTTAGCATATGCCATCATACTAGAAAAAGTAAGGATGTTTCTCCATCCAAAACAGATATCCATGACTTGGCTCCCATACTACACTATGGAAAGAGGAAGTCTTTAACATGCACCTGTATGTAAGACTTCACTCACTGCAAGACTGCTCAATTTGCAAGCTATTTCTATTTTCTTTAAAATCACAAATTTTACTAGGATTCAGTTGCAAAAATTACTTTCTATACAACAATTTCTTCGTTTTTGATTGGAATGATCTTATATGAAGATTTTACAAATTTTTGAAAATTTTATTGATAAAATGTTGTCTTGCTCCTTTTAAAATACAACAGCAATCCAACTTGCGTCATCCCCCTGGCAAGATTGCAGTCTGGAACATGATCTTTGACCTTGGTCCATGACCTGGTGAACATCATCCACACATGAAGGAACCCCTAATTGTGGCACCTTAACCCCAAGTCTGTTTAAATTGGACTTAAACTTTTCGAAGAATGCAAAAAAAAAAAACAAAACCTAACCAAACCTAACCAAACGGACACACACATACTAACATACAGACACATTCATCACCCTCGCATATCCCCCTCGGCTTTTCAAGCCAGGGGATAACAATTTAAAAATCTTAGCACAAAATTTCGACTGAACAGAAAACAGCAGCCTCTGCAAGATGAGCAATTTCCTACACATTGCATTTCCACGGCTGTTTTTTTTTTTTATTTTTTTTGCGACAGTGTTTCCAAAAAGTGATCCCATAACTTTTATTTCGTCATTCTGCCATATCTGCCAATTTAGTTTGTATTGTCGGGTGATTTTAAAGACACTATCAGTGATTTGCTAAATCAGCAAATTGAAAATACTCTCAAAAATCAGATTTTGCATGTAATGTAACAAGTCAGGTATCCTAACATACCTGCAAATGATTAAGGACAGAAGGTACTAATAAGGACGAATTGAGATTTTAGTCATTACTGTCCGTGCGTAAACGTAACTACAACACGTAATTGATGGAGAATCGTTTATCTTGGAACACTGACGCTTTCTCTTTAGGTCAATTCGACAGCTGGGATAAGGTAAAAACTTATGAGGATTCTACGGACTTATCCTTCACTTTGAAGCTATTCCTGCAAATTCAAATATTTTTCAAATCACTGATGTGTCTTTAAGTCCTCTGACCCCTTGCAAAAAAAGGCAACCCTTGCCTAAAAAAAATGAATTTTGTGAGAAAGTAAAAACAAGTCTTGCCTTATCTTGGAATATAGGGACAAAATTCCTTGACCATCCAGGCTTTTGAACCCGTGACACTAGGATCTCTACACTCATACTCACCACAGAATTCTGTTATCTTTTCGGGTCCAAAATTGAATTTGATATAAAGGCATAAATAAAATTTTTATCATTTGATTGGTGGCTACTTCATCACAGTCCATAAATACTCCTCCTATTTCCACCAATATTTTCAGTCAGGAAAAAAGTTGATATAAAGATGGCCTTGCAAGTGATGACGTCACGCCAGGGCAATAGTAAATTTTTATTCCCTGCGGTCCGCGATTATCATCGATATCCCGACTTCGGACATGCCATTACATGCACTTATCTGCATGTAGTTTTAATGTGTTAGTATGATTAGTTGCTTTGCTTCAAGAGAATATTTTTACATTAATATTCCCTTTATGTGAGTGGAGGACTGTGGGCCTAGTATTAGTCACTCGGGGAGGTATATTTGCACAATTTCCCTCATAGCAGTCCATATTTGTACACTAAAACAATTGATTGGGATATTCTTCATATTACTCTTAAAAATTCCAAATCCAAAAGTCGACTATGTTTCGGGTTTGTTTGGAGTTCCCACTCATCCTGGGATTAAGTAGCCACTATTCCACACAACTTTTAGTCTTACATCAGCGCTTGGCTGTTTGTCTATATTCTATCACAAACATAAATTATGATCTTCCTTGCCATCTCTAGCCAACCCAAATGCAGACAAATGACCAATGGCAACCCATATTTCAGTATTTAAATGTGCCAATTGAGGCATTACCCATAAGTGTACCTAATTTCAATTTGTATTAATATTATGACAAAACACCTGTTTTGAGGTCATCAAATATGCTTTCCACACATGCTCATGTTTGAAATCGGTTGCAGTAGTTCAAAAGCCAAAAAAAGCCGATGTCTTACAAATGCTAATAATCATGGTTATATTAGCACCAACCAAAACACCAAGTATGAATAGTCTTAAAGGTCAATCAAAGTTTCTTAAATTTCATGAAACATCATAGTGTTACATTTTATGGTGGGTAGCAATCACACAGACAGAATGCTACTATCAGGTAAATTTTACATTTTTTTGAATTTGTAACCACTCAATATTCTCGAATTGGACAAGCCCTACCTACACAGGGAAGAATAGAATGTTATCAACCAAGGGGAGAACTGTCTTGAAAAAGATGGTAACCAACTTAAGAAGGCGTATTAGGCAAAAAATAACAGCGTTTCACCAAACACATGCAACCATTGCATCGTCTTTGCCGTGCCGGTTTGTAAGGGGGACAAAGGTCACACAGTGACCAGGTCACATGAGGTACACAAACAAGTGTGGCAATACCCAAGGACCATGGTATCTAGGATAAGAGCCACTGAACTTACTGGGGGGTAGTATGGGCGGGTGTAACACCCGAGTAGTAGGTTACAAAAAAACTTGAGACTGGATACCAGCCGCGACAAATTGCCTGTCCGATTGCCCGGGACTAGTAGAATTTTTTTCGGGCAAGTAAAACATTGGGTAGTCGTGCCCGTTCGGGCAAGGCCAAATATCAGCTAATGGTTTATGGTTTCCTGTTTTTACTCCACTATATTAATCAGAAAACAGTAATTACTAGGCCATATTCCTTTACAGTTTTACTTTACCGTTCATGAATAAGGTACAACAAAAATTAAAGATATTAATCTTACACAACGTCGATAGACCAGCTGGGAAGGACTCCGTCAGCCAGCTGGTGTCATGAACTGTGTACCTCGGAAAAAGTGCTAAGATTAAAAAACGGTCCGGAAAATTCCCATGCCAGTCTAAGCTTTCAACTATACGGATATTTCATTACTTTTCAGCTCATACCACAGGTAATCACGTCACCCACATGTAATTCTGATCACAAATTTGCAATTCCGGTTAAGATTCTAAACTGAGTTCTAATCATTTGTTTTGTGTGTGGAAATCTCACCGCGTGGACCATGCCGTCGGTCGGGTTTCGCCGTCGGCCATTTTTTTTATTTTTTTTCAGCTAAAATGACGTATTTTAGCAATAAAACCCACACATGATGATTGATACTTCAAATCTATTTAATCATTTCTGAAATGATTTTTTTTTAAAAATAATTCTGACTTATTTACTGTTGTTTATTTTTGTTTACTGCAATACATATGAATGGAAGCTATTCTCACTGTTGTTTTGGTTTGATCCTTTAATACATGGGGGAGGTAATTGCTTTATTGTAAATCCTGCCAGAAAGACCCCAAAGCGCTATATACGCTTGATCCACACCGTCTTGTGGAATATTTGTATTCATTTACGCGTATTTTAAAGAGGACCTGGGAGGCCGAATTATAGGTAAGGCAACTTTTTTTTTGTGATCGACATGATCAATTGATTTACTTTGTACTTGGATGGGGTTTTGTCTACCATGACCCCTTTAGTTTAGGTGCGTATGGCCTACTTACGCTTGGATAGATGCGGTTAATTTTCGCGCTTATTTTGGCGCGTTAAAATACAAATTTAATCAGTGGCGAAAATGCTGAATTGCCAAAATCGCCGATCCCCGGACCCTTTAGGATCAATTTGGAGGTGAGATTCCATTATTTCGGAAGATACTACTGTAATAGCAGTAGCGTCGCTTATTTACCCGCTGATAATCGCGGTAATTTTCGGGCCTGTTCTTCCTGGCTCGGCGCAGCAGTTTTTTCTATATGAGGTTGCCCGATCGGGCACGCTAGAAAAATATCATTGTCCGCGGCACTGCCTTTAAGTCTCGAGACTTGCAAATAGGGTATCAAATTCAACCTACGTCTCTGTCAGTCTAACATAAGGTCATTCAAATTTCAGTCTCAGAGTATAAAATTGCAGGAATCTGTTAGAATGGATCCCTACATTCGTGTTCGATTCATGCCCATGATCTATATCACACAAACCATCCATAAAATAGCTCAACTTGCAGTGTAAATTCCAGTGTTAATTTTCCATGGTCATCTTACCCCCCCCCCCACCAAGGCTTGGACGTGTGTCATTTGTATAGTCTGGTCCTTGATAGGTATCCTTTGAACAGATTCTGGTCTCAGACATAGGGTAGCCTTTTCATTCATTTCAGTGTCATATAGGGTCACCACCGGGACTCTGTAACTCGGGTGGTTACCCCGGCTCGTGTACAGGTTACCCCCGGGGAAGGTACTCTACTTATGCTAACATGTTATTCCTCTCATTTTTCTATATCACCCTTGTTAATTACAACACACCTTAAAGCAACTATGTACAAGGGTTTCATCAAGATCTATGACTATACACTTTTTTGTGTCCTCCTGCCGAACCTGAGGTAACAGGTATCTGTTGGGGCCCTGAAACACAGAATAGAAACTTCAAAACACTGTACATAATAGATATCAGATTCTTGGAGATCTGGGATGTTAATGACTTGGACACCTGAAAAGGTCCTCCCCTTTATCCATTTATTTCAGAAAATATGACAAAATATCTAAACTCTACGGACAATTGCAAAGAAACACCTCTATGTGAACAATTGACACTGTATATTCATGGGTCATACGATTGGAAAAGACAATTTAAGCCTAAAAGCTACAACCCACCCTTATCCACAGATATCCACACCCCATTTCATAGTGTGCATCCGACCTTTAGAAAGTGTGGTTGAAATTCACCAACTCCTCAAAAGCTTGGGTTTGGAGGGGGGGAGAGTTGAAACAATGCGTTATTTTAAAAAGGCATGCAAAACAAAAGAAGAAGCGTGTAATTCGCATCTGACCTATCTGAAAGCTCTGAAACCAATGAAATCAGCCGACTTCCGCTCATTTTTTTCGGTATTTCCTTGTGCGACTCGGACAGTTGTGCTATTTTTGTTACTGTAAATCTGTTATTACACTCCGTCATGTCCATTATCAAATGAAAAAAATAATATTTTTTTTTTGGTAGTGATTTGTCTAATTACTTCGCTTATAATTCTCAAGATAATACTAAAATTAGATGGATTTTGGAATACAACACACTTTAGATTTTCGCCTCAATTTTCATCGTGACAGGGTGAAAGCCAGCTTTCAGTGGGGCATTAGTGTCCAACCAGACCGCCCGTAACAAGAAGACAGTGGGATGCCGACTGGTATCACAATACCGGCGTCGCGCATATGGTGGGCGAGGAAGTTCGAGGAACAATACAACTGTTTAGCGTGTGTTCATATTACTGGGGTTGGTTCAAGGGGAGGGGTGTGCTAATGGTGCCTTCAAACTTTAATTTGTGTTTTGGTTAGCAAAGATAAAAGCGATTATTACACTTCGGATGTTGCGAAATTCGCTTCGTCAAGGGTGCCGGAATCGGCAACATTTTGCTTGTTTATTTGGATATTTGTGCGGTTAAATGATTTGATAATTGAATTCATTAAAACAGAGGCTTTATAGTAAGACAAATATATTCGAATGAAATCGGAATCTCAAACCTGATACTGATAGATCTAGAATCTAACTTGGTTTTTCAAACTTACTCACTTCTGAAGAAGTTACTATATGACAGTAAGGTATGCGATGAATTATAAAGGGACTGCTGATGTTCTAGGCAGTTGGACACCCAAAGCACTCTGAAAAGATTCCAAAAGCTAGAAAACAACATACATGGAGATCATTAGAGTGTATATGTTGAGTACTGTGCCATACAATATTACGCAGAGCAATGGACTTTCCATTTATGATCATTCATAATAGAACATTAGATGTGGTACGATACTGATTCGAGGTTGCCGTTTCCCTTGCCCCCCCCCCCCCCCCCCCCACGCCCCCCCAAAAAGGCTTAGGTGGTTATGACGTGCACGGTATAAAGGGTTTGTTTATATAAAGGGTGGGTTTAAATATAAAGGGTGGGTTTGAAACACATGGCACACTATTGCATTTGCATCCACACCTAAATTTGATTACTATGTCAAATATTTACGTTGATTAATTTCGCCATTTTACCCAAAAGTAATTTTTGCATTGGATTTTTTTTACGTCAAAAACATTTAATGTTACATTTGACCATATGGATTTGATCTATGACCTTGAAACATCACAGTTCCTAATAAAAAATGTAAGATTTGAGAGTCTTTTCAATTTTCAACCAAAATTGGCATTTTCATCATTGAATCAATTTGTTGTGCAATACAATTTTATTACTATCATTTCGGGGTGCATTCAATAGTATTTTTGGGTTGACCGATTGTTCTGCCCGAGGGCTTGACCCGTTCATGTATCACCTTACTTTTTCCCACTATTACTTACAAAAATCAATCATACTATCCAATTCAGGTCTGAAATTGATGATTTTTGAGCACTTTTGGCGTTCGTCACGAGCTCATGCCATGCATAAAATGGTTATTTCACATGGTCACGTGACAAGTATGACCACTCGCATACGCCGATACATACGAGGTATCCATGAAATGTGGTTTACAAAGAAACTTTTTTTGGTGTAGTGTAGATAGAATCATCAAGTGGGGTGTTACCATGGCAACTGTAATTTAACCAATCTTAAGTCAAATTTTCAGTCTCGGAGGGCAAAAAACAAAATGAGTAAATTGCAGTGCCATGGTAACTGCCCAGACTTGAAAATCTCAACAACTGGCCTTAACACTCTTATGACACAAAAGCAGCATTTTATATTACCTGCCACATGTTTTGATCGACATCTCGATTCACTTGAGCACAGTAAGTTTAAGTAAAAATTATTGAAATGATGAAAAGTTGCAATATTGGTCCAAAAATAGGAAAAGCAACCCAAAATCGTGCCTTTTCTGTCAGCCAGCAAGTTCCAGACATTGCAAAATATGTCCTCAGGAAGTTCTGTGATGATTTTTTTGGAAAAACATCCCATGTAAATATTTACATCAGGGGTTGTGAAAAAATTGCCCAATCAGTTAGGTCAACATTTAACACTGTAGTCAAAATGGGGTGTGGATAGATGGATGTGGGGTGTTCGTGCTTCAACAGTGGTCATATTGCAAGAGATTTTTTAATAAATAAAGGTATTTGACTATGAATACACTAGTTGTATTTATAATTAGAAATATAGGTGCTTAATTATGAAGTGTTTTTTGCCTTGTGAGGTAATTTTTTCCTTTCCAAATTCCCATGTGGCTGTCCCCCTCCTTATCTGACTGGTCATTTTCAAGGCTAAACCAGTTCACAAAAACACCACCCCATCAAAAATTAACCAAAAAGCCAAATATCACACATTTTATAGTATTATGACATTTTTGCTAGACTGTGTGAGAAAAAACAATCACTGAAAGAGCAAGTTGAAAATAACCCAAAATGTCAGATCCCAGAAATAACTATTCTAGTGATGATTTTTCTTAATAAAGAGAAGAGTACTTTAAATGGGGGGTTTTAAAATAGATTTGGAGGAGGAAATTTTTCTGTCCATTACGTCAAATGCTGTTATCCCAACATTCAACACAATCGTGGTATTTTTTACCGGTTAGGAAGAACTGCCAGGTCATCACGAATGTGACAATCTAGAGGATGTTATAGTATTTTTTTTATAGAAACTTTGAATCCTTGAAAATGCAGAGGCTATTTTTTTTTTTTAAATCTGAAGCTAATTAAATAATTGCTTTAAGTCTTATAGAACAAGCACCTTTCATTTACAAGACTGATTTAATAATAACTTTATTTAAACATTGAAAAACCTGTTTTAATACAAAATAACTGCAAAATAAAATTGAAACAAAAATATAAAACAGCTTGAGCTTTCGTGCATAACTACTCACTAACTAGTTAAAGGGTCGGAGATCTAATATTTTTGCGTTCACAACTCTGTGCTTTATGGTATAAAGAGCAAACCTGGGTGAGAAAGTAAATTGATTTTGTTCTTCATGATCACCACAATGAGTAAAATAAGAGAGTAATCAATTTCAATCTAAAAGATCCACCTTGCCCAAACGATGGCTGGTGAAAGGCCCTCATTTAAATAACTGCACAATGTACAATTAAATGCACGTGTTATTGATTAACCTCTACTTATTACTCGGTCACCGACTCCCTTGTATCTTTTCACCCTGTTTAAACGTGCAATGCTTGTTTTTTTAAAGGCCGACTCTCAGAGGTTTACCCAGGAAGGGTGCCTCATTTTTCAAAGAAATCATGTTTTTGCCCATTACATAAATGGTTGTCCATATTAATAATCACTGTGTGAAAAAAACTAAGCTAAATCGAAGTCCTTCATAAAGAAAATTACATACTTTGTTAAGGAATTTCCGGATCCAAATTTTTGTATACACAGTATCCTATGCACTGTTATTACTGTACATAAAATGTATCAAAACAAAAAACTCTGACTTATGCTCAAATTGGAATTGATCATTTTAGGGCTACCTTAAGTTCTAGTTGACTACTTTTAATTTTACACAAAAACTTCTATTTCACAATCTCCGAGTCAGCCTTTAAGTTCGCCCTTTAATGTTGACGTGCACAACCTGCCAATGAAAGTATGCAATGCCAGTTCGGTTGCGAGTGCGTTTTCCGTTTATTTTCACTAAGTTATTTACCTATTTTAAAGTACAGAACACTTAGATGGTATTTGGAATTATTTGCAGTTCAAACCAGCTATAATGTGACACATTTATGCACAATAGCTAAAATATTTGGGATTTAGCATTCATTTGACTTGTGTACTTTTGCTTTTGAGAGGTGTGAAGTAACAGGGTGCAAAAACTCACTCACAAGCCAGTTTTGTTTTGCATGAAATGTGCATGGGGGTAAAAAAGACCATTAATTTTCATTTGGGCCATGATTTATTTGTGTTTCAGTCCACTGAAATGACTTTTTAAATGAGAGGTCTACAAATCACCTCACCCATTTGTACCCCTGGTATTACCCTATGGACCTCCCCCCCCAAAAAAAAATTTTAAATATTCTTATTCATGTTGGTCATGAAAAACATATTTTTCAACAAACACAGTAGTTCTTTTAAAAACAACAGTACCTGCAACATTTTGTGTTAAAATTAACAAAAATGAATTATCTTAGTTATGGTAGGCTGGGCTAAGCCCATAATTTCCTTGACTTATGTTTGCAGTTCATTCAGGTGAATGACAACACGGTTTTGACCATGGCCAAAAACTAAAGGTGGGTGACCCGCTTGACAACCTTGTCCCCTGCATTACCCCATCAAAAGTGGACTTGGGTTGACAGAAGAAAGTTCAATTTTTTCATGTTTTCCATGTTTGGAACTATGACTGAACAGAGCCAAGTGCAAAGATCCAACAGAAAACCATGTACCGTGTTGTTCCTAATAAAAAGCCCCTCCCATGCTCGAATATAAAGCCCCCCTATGATTTTGGATTAAAACAATGCAAGAAAATGAGGATTAAGCTTACTAAATCACCTGATGTATGGCGGGACTGTGGAATCGTAGCTTAACGCTGTGTGCAGTTGTAATCGTTTAATTAGTATGGAACTTGACTCGGGAAGTGCGAAAAAAGTCCCCTGCTCGTCCTTTGTATTATTGGTATCAGCGAAAATAAGAGTGTGTATGTTTGTAATGGTGATTTTTGCGGGGTTTGGACGTTCCATTTGACTTGTAATAAAAGCCCCTCCTTTTTAAAAAATGCACCGCCCGGGGGCGTTATTAGGAACAATTACGGTTAGTACGTGACATTCACAGACTTTGAATAAAACCATAGGTAGTTAAGTCACTGAGGTCACCAGGTTAAATATGGTTACAGCCATCCAATGGCAAATTGGTTCAATTGTTGTGACTATTTTGGTTTCTTGTGCTAAAGGAAATCACTTTCAATATTAAATGCCAAATTTGAGATGAAAACCACTTCAAATACAAAGAAAACTGCAATGGTAACAGATTCCATATTGTGGGTAGTCTGGCGCATCTGCAGTTTTTTGGTCCAGAATTATTCCACCTCAAACTTTTCAGCTGCAAAAGGCAAGACAGTTGAATAAAGTATTTGGAATAAAGGTTGTTCTTTTAGGTCAATAGAATACAACGGACGTGGCCACATAAGTAAAATCACTTCCTTCTTGCCCTAACCCACACTATACATACAACTGCTTGCAATTACTTTGATAGAGCATTCCTAACTCTGGTGTAGTCCTTTGAGTGTTTACATAGTGTGACCTTGCCAGCAGAAACCAATGTTGTGATCTTCTAGTGAAGGGCTGATAAATGTTAACTTCATAGAAGGCTGTCAAAACTGGTTTAATATTTTAGCAGCTCCATGCTCTATTTCTGCATTAAGGTTGAAAGCACAAATCATGCTGAATTATTCATGATGAAGTATGCATTATATTAGTACAACACACCCATGCTCTTGGGGGAGCAACAGCAGCTCGGGAAGGCCTCGCCCCCAGAATCCTTTGCGCGCGACAGAACCATATTATCGACGGGTACTGGCGGTGTTGACCTCCAGTTCTTGCGTTGTCGCCGAGAAGGTAAAATCGGTCAAGTGTATCAACACAGCCATGACAGCTATACGCTAGAGTACACGGTTCCACGAACGTACACAAACTCAGTGTTAAGCCTTGCACATGATTTGAAATTCCAAGTCCAAAGAGAAAATACACATCAATGATGCAAGTCCGATATTCCAAGCCCCGTTTCGTCGCCCGACAATCATGTATCCTTGCCTAGACTCAGTCTCAACTTCAATCCTATACTCCTTTACCGTCCCGGTTACCTGCCCAAGTTACCGCATATTCTTGGTAAATCTTTCCAAATAACCCAACAAATAGTCATACAGATAAGCTGGATATATCCACTGAAACTTGTAACTACTAGAAATATATCTTTAGAAGTAGGGAAACTGGCGGTGAAAGTATTACGAAGTACGAGTGGAATTTGTTAAACACAGAGCTTGTTACCCTGTTGTGAAACGTATCATCAAAAATCATCATATTTACGCGTCGTTGTTTTAATCATGCGCTTGGCGGACGTAGGGGGGCATCCACTCAATTCCTGTGCGCTCAATCGTACGCTCTAAATGTCCTACAGTTTATCTATTAGCGTCCTGGCTGGTTTCACGAAATTCTGAGATGATGAAAAATATTGCAAATACTGTTTCACAAAGAAGCGCATAGCAATCTAGAATACTTTCTGATCGTTCACATACGATACTTAAATAATAAGAAATTGAAATCCCCCTAGACGTAAGCGCAGCGCTCGTATGTACAAGCTTTTGTTGTGCGGAACTATGATTACTGTTATTGCTATGATAGTTTCCACGTGGCACGGGAAAACGAATTTATAGGCGAAAATGTGCTGTAAGGTCTTCTGGAGCCTCTGTTGGGGAGCGACAGCTATCCGCAATATTACACTATGTCCACTAACATTTTGAAATCACTGAACTTTCTTTCTTTGGGTGGATTTAGTACAGTGAATTAGGCTTCCATGATCATGACGTCCTACTTCCTGCAGC
>JAMKCH010003346.1:0-36354 GCA_023653785.1 Ophioderma brevispina | reverse complement strand
TTCTAAATCTCCGAGCATCGTATCCCAGAGGCGAGAGCGACCAGTAAGACCGTCTTACTGGTGACTGTTTTTAGTGACGCCTCGCCATTGGTCGAATGGGGGGCTTCACTAAATAGTCTAAGCAGTATTAAGGTCCCCATGTTGGGACCGGTCTTCCTGGCGGAGTCTGTTATGTAACATCCCCTCTAACGAAGGAACTATCGAGCCACAGATCGTCATTAATGGTGATCTGCTCAAAGCCTCTATGGATCGCTAGAATAGCGGACTTGGAGTTTCTGACAGTCGAAGTTTCAAGTACGCTATCGAAGCGATCAGTGTGAAAGTCAGCGATCTCGGCGATGCCCGAGTCGGAGACAACTCTTGGTGTCGCTCACACCAGCGTAAGTAGGGCCCAAGGCGCTAACTGTAAGCGTCCATGGTGACTTCCGTCTTCCCGCTGATATGAGCGAGGCATCCCTCTGCGAAAAGCCAGACTCCGGCATCCGCTCTTCGTATAATGGCCACACCGTCCACGCTGGTGCTCCACCAGCGACAGACTGGCGCTCCCTCCGTCCAGAAGTGATATTAGATCCGAACGGATCGGTAGACGCAGCGGCGGATCCGCCAAGCGATCCACCATCAGACGAAACCAAAGGTGTTTCGGCCAAAGGGAGCTATTAGTATGACACGGCACGCCTCCCAAACCCCCAATTTTCGACACTACATTGTGTAGGATCGATTGGTGGAAGGCATAGGCCCAAGTGCTCCCCGACCAGTCCATCGCCAGAGCGTTGACTTCGTACGCACCCGGGTCGTGAGTCCGTGTGGAGTCAACAGAGGGAGCTGGTGACTCGGTTCGGGGCGAACAGGTCGATCTGAGGAACATATATCGCTCGAAGATCCCCGCACGACATCTCGGTTTTCAGTTATCCATTCCTAGGCCGTCGTCCTGCCGCGAGACAGAATCGTCGGCAAGGAATTTGACGGCCCCGGAATGTGTACTGCGGACATCATGATGGCCCGATCTCGACATCACGCTATGATACGGCATGGCGTCGGACACAGGGGGCCGGGTCGGTCCCGCCCTGCTTGTTGATATTGGCCACCACCGTGGAATTATCCGTCTGGACCAGGACACCGGAGTTGGTCACCATCGCCGCGCCCTCGAAGTGAGCAAAGTCGTTCTACTGCCCCCAATTCGAGGCGATTGACAATGGGGCCCTGGTGCCTCGTCTGGGACCACGTCACCGAGGCGCTGAGGTCTAGGGTGAAACCCCCCCAACCCGACTTCGCCGCGTCCGTCGTGATAACACCATCGACAGGGATCGCGGGGAAAGAGATTCCCCGAGTCAGATTGGGGCGGTGAGCCCACCATGCCAGGTGTTCCCGGATCTCCGCGTTGACAGGGATCAGACGGGAGTCTTGGTGCTTGATCGGCCTATAATGTCGCCCGAGGTGCATTTGAAGCATCCTCATATGAAGGCGACAGTACGGGACCGGTCGACGAGACGGCCATCAAGCCTATAGGCGAAGCAGTCTCGAGCGGGGGCCTGCGAAAGCTCGCCATGGTGTCGCAGTGTGAACAACACATCCACCCGCTCCGGGGGAGCCGTCGGCTCTCTCTGCAATGCCCGGAAGCAGTTGCACCAAACAACACCCAGATACCTCAGTCCTGAGAGAGGGGTAAAGGCTCGATTTGTCGAAGTTGCCAATGAAGCCCACCCTCTGCACGCCCAAAAACCACCTGGATGGTACGACTGACCATCCCGGCCGTTGCCCGTGGCGACGGACCGTAGGATTACCAGTCTTCCAGGTACATGCAGAGTTGACCCCCTGTCGCCTAAGGAAGGCACCCACTTCCCGGGTCACTATTGTGAAGACCCTGGGAGAGGTGGAAAGTCCGAAGGGGAGACACTCCACGATCTTACGACTGGCCCGGATTTGGAATCTGAGCCATCGACGGTCCTATTTGGCGACTGGAACGTGTAGGTAGGCGTCTTTCAGATTCAAAGAAGACGCCCAGCTTCCCCTTCAACAACGGACAGCGCAGGATCGAACGCGAAGGTTTCCATCCTGAACTTCTTAGGCCTGATGAACTGATTCAAAGGCTTCAGGGTTCAGGATGGGACGCCAATCCCCGGTCTTTTTCTGGGGCCAAGAAGAACGTCGACCAGAACCCCTCGTTGAAGGGGGGGCCGACTGGGGAGATGGCACCATTCGCCACGATCCGGGCCGAGACCCCCCTCGTTCAGAAGAACACGGTTCTTCGGTTCCCCCGAAGGGGGGTAGGTCTCGTGTGGTAAGTCGCCGGGGGTGTCGCGGTGACTTCTATTCGATACCCCCGTTCCACCAAGTCAGCACCCCAAGGTGCGGGGAGAAGAATGGGCTGGCCATTCATGCACTGTAAGGAAATCAAAGCGGCCGCCCCCACCGGAGTGTGGTAAGGGCTCCCTCACGAGGAGAGATCCGCGGCGACGTGCTCCTCGGAACGGAAGGCTTCTTCCCCCTTCCCAGGAGCTTGCTTTTGGAGGAGGACGACTTCGGCACGGACCCGGTTTCTGAGAAGAAAGACGGAGCTGCGGGAGTTCTTGGGTTGCGGAGGTGGTGTCGGCTTCGCCGACTTGGCGGAACGGCCGGAAAAGAAAGAGCGCGGACGCTTCCTCTCTCTTAGCCGAAGATCTCCAGGAGGAGAGATATTAGCCTGAGATCCTTGAGCGGCCTTGCTCCGACCTTCCTCGCTCGCTGAGCAACAGAGGTCACGGAACGAAACCTCCGAACGAGGATTGTCCGCGAATCGGGCTTGGCATTAGAGAATTCCGATGCTAGATCGGCACTCAGGGTTGCGGAGAGAGTGTGAAGAAGGCGTTCTCGCGTCGCAGGAAGTGAGGCGACGCGCCATAGAAATTGAAGTCTCTGGTTGCCGGGTCACTAGCGAGGTAGGACGGTAGAGGCAATACAGCGGCCACTTCCGGGGAGAAAACTCCACATCTCGCCACCACGGAGGATATGATCTCGTGGGCCGAGGGACCATAGAGGGAAGCGCCTAGTATGATACCAGAGGTCACCGCCAGGTTTAGGTGCTTCAACTGATCCACCCAGAAGGGAGAGAAGGGCGTACGGGCACCCTTGCACGTGGTGGCCACTGGATTTTGCTAGGTCAAGATCTATGGTCGGAGTCTTCAAGAAGGAGTGGTAGTCCTGGCGAAAGTTTCACCGGGTACGAAGGGAGCTTCTGAGTGACCTCCCCGGAGCGCTTCCACAGTAGACCAACGCTCGTGGGGAAGCGGCAACGCTGGACGGTTCCGGAGGGAGGATGGGAGGAAGCCCAGATGAGTGTCCCTCCTCGCACGCGCTAGCGCGCAGGGCAGGCCAAAGAGGACTAGGGCCTCGCCCTGCGCAGCACATGAGGGGTTGCACGAGGGCAGAGAATCCACTCTCCTCTGTTCGAACAGACTTACCGCGGACTTCGAAGGCTGCGAAGGGGTATCACCTAGGTGACTCAACCTCCGAGCCCATTTCAACCCCGCCAGCGCTGTCCTCCGACACGTCGGAAGTCTGCGGCCTGTAGGAGTCCTGAGAGGACGAGCAACGGAACGAGCGGAAGAGGAGGGAAGAAGGGGTGGGCCAGGCGTAGCCAACCCTGGGCGGCGACACCAGGGCCTACCGCAGGGCAACCAAGCCAACTGGCATAGACTGGGCAGCAGGAGCCACGAGGCTCGAATGCACCAAGGCCCGACCCTGACGAGGGTGAGGCCGAGAAGGCATGGGGTCGACACCCAAGTCCCAGGCAAGTAAGCCGAAGGGGAGGGGACGGGTACACCGACATGCCCCGGCAGGTACCAGGCTTGTACCACCGCAGCTTGACGGCCCCCAGAAGGAGACAATCCCTGCCAGTAAGAGCGCGCAACATGACCCGCTAGAAAAAGCGGGTCGGAAGCACCCGACAGCACCTGGTGCCAGCGGTTGGGCAGCCGACGGCGGAGGGCGCGGAGTGACTATAGCCTGGAGGGGGATCCCGCGAGAGGGAGAGGGGAAGAAGCCCCGGTCAAAAGACCATACCAGAAGGACAAGCCCCCAGGAAGGCCAGCAGACTGGGGGTGGATAAGTCACGTACGGGGAAGCAGCGTAACTTGAGAAGGCAGGCTGCGGCGGGTATGAAGCCCCGCGGGTAGGCACCCAAGGCTGCCCCGTAGGAACAGCCCAGTGGCAGGGGCACCCACCGGGAACCCCACCATAGGCGGAAAAAAACACCCCGCCGTGGAAGCAGGTGCAGGCGGACCAGCACTAGCACCCCCCACAGCAGCCGGCGTACCCGCATGAGAGGCCTGAGCCCGATACTAAGTCAGCTGGGTGGCATCTGCGGAGGCCAGCCTAGCAGAGCACCACTCGCTACACCAATCCCCGAAGGGCCCGGTGCGGCGTTGAGGCGCCACATGCTGCTGAGGACGGCACTGCAGGAACTAGACAGGGCTAGAGATGCGGGGTGCAGCGAGCGTAGTCAACACCGAGGCGTCCCGCAGAGGGGGAGGGATACCGAAAGCCAGCGCTCCCAGGGTTTTGCCGAGAATACCCGAAGTAATGGATACAGTAGTCGCGGTAGATATAGAAGTGACCGAAGACCACCGGTACAGCAACCACGTTAGTGTGGATAACAACGACGATGGATCAGCCACGGCGACCAGGGCACCCACCACCCTCTCACCCACCACCGGAATGTCCGCGGCCCGCTAATCCCCCTGGGGGAGTGGCAGCGCAGACCGCGCGATAGCCTGACCGGAGCAGCCCCTAGGCTGAACCAGGCGAGGCTAGCGGCTGATGACGCGCTGAGGAGGCGGCCCGAAGCCACCACAACAGCGATTCGCGAAGTAGCCGAAGCTACCCCCCCCTTTGGGAGGACCCAAAGCAGCAGCGGCTGCCCTGGATGAACCCCGGACCGGAGCCCGACTACCACCCCCCCCCCCCCCCCCCCCGACACTCGACAGGGTGTGACCTGGGTTCACTGGTCCGAGGCCATTTTCTCTTTAGGGGTGTTATTATGGTATTTGGGGGATTTCCACTTCTCAGAAGGGAAATGCATATAATTTCAGTCAACATGGTGGAAAGGAAATCAGTTTCCGTGTACATGATTTTTGCCTTGTTAAATGTTAAATGAACTCGCCGTTCCACTGATTTCAAGTTGGTCATGGAAGATGCGCTCTCAAATGTCCTATATATAAAAAAATAAATGTGACTTTCACAAGGATCAAAGTGCTTTACGTTTATTCTGCGGCCATAGAATATGTAGCTGCACATTACAAATGCCCAAGGTATACTCATCACCATAGGTGGTGCTCAAGGAACTATATCCTAAACAAAAAACTGGCCCTAGATATGTGTGTTAGGCCATGACATTGTGGGTCCCCCAGTTCACACACCAGAAATGTGGGGAGAGTGTGTTTAGACAAGCATTAAAGAGTAAGGATGAAAGAAGGCCTTTGATAGCTTCAAAAATTCTAGCCCTCCCGCTTTGATGATTGCTGTTAAATAAAACACCCTTCTGACCTACCTCGTCACTACATCATGAGCCTTTCTCCACTGCCTCTCCTTTTGCTAAAAATGCAAGGGAGTGAAACTTGTTATCTTCAGTTGCCTCTTTTCAAAGGTAAAAAATTGAAATGTGCATGATGATGATACTAGGAAAAGATGACAAACTCATCAACAAACCAGAAGCTTACTCTAGCAATAACATGGTATTTTTGGAAAAAATGGGTCTGATTAACTGTTATATATTTTCATCCATCACCCTTTCAAATCATTTTAAACACCAACTTGACTTTCTAAGTCATTCTAAGCAACCAAGCATTTTTAATGCCACTAGGATGACCTTTGACCTTTTGATTATTAATCCATATTTCTGGATCCAGGTTGGGCCTTTGACGTACCCGCGACAAACACATCCAAGTTCCCTCAATTGAAATCCCTGACACCCTCTCTCTGGAAGCATGTAGTTCTACAATTTTGTTTTTAAAAGTAACTGAAAATTTGATGTGTTAATTTCTTAGGTACTTCAATGCAGAAATTCAAGGCATTCGTTTGACACCAATTTTAAGTGGTCGAGAAGATATCGCCTAAAGGTATTGGTGCATTGTTATTTAAAATGGAGTACTAGTACTTCACAACTTTTGCCACCAAACTATTTTAGAGGGTGCACCTCCTTAACACGATGAACTTACATAATGATCCTGATGACCTTTGACCTCACATAGTGTGACTGACAGTAGACACAGCACCATCACACGGTTTAAAAGCTAGCTGAATGAGCCCAAAAGGTTATCAATAAATGATTTGCACATCCCATAATGCATCTGTGAGGTCCCCATTTCCATCCGTTCCCGGATGGAAATGGGCAGTGGACACGAATGAACAACAGAATTTTTTGTAAACATGAGCTTTGGTACAAGTTCCCCAGATGGAAATGGGCATCCTTACACAAGATGCATTCTGGGATTGTGCAAATGTCTATAGAGACCTTTCAAATGAACATCGGAACCGTTGGAGCAAAATACAATATACGCAAGCATCCTTATATACTAGCGTACATTCACAGCGTCCTATAGTGATGCGCATTACGCAAAGGCGAAATACGCGGAAGTGCTGCGCCCAACATTTGCATGTGATGATCCGTTAGTATGCTTATAGGGGTCATCATGTTCGGTAAACTTTGTTTTGAAAAGGTCTATAACAACAACAGATACCCTATGGTACAACTTCCTTCGAAGTTTAAAATATTTCACATTTCAGTAAAATATGGCCACTAGAAATAAATTGTTTGTCTCAAGGCTTGTGCATACATTTGATTTTTGGAACATGTTTATTTTGCCAAAAGTCAGATTTCATTTTTGTGTCAAAATTTGTGGAACAAAAATGTTAACAAATCATGCAAAAGATGATAGATACTGATGTAGATTGATTGCTACAGAAGGAATCATGTAGTGAGGCTCACTCGCTCACTGAGGGAGTTCTGGGTCTCCCCTCCCTTACCACCCCACTAAAACTTAAAGCTCACAGGCTTTGAGACAACCACTTTTTAAGCCTACATTACACATCCTTCTGAGAGTTTCCCTAACATGACCTATCTGACAAACTTTTTTTGACACACATATGAATTCGGAAACCTTAACAGACTAAACCTGTGCTTTATCATTTGCTCACTGTGAATGATGAGAGATCTAGGTCTCCCCTCCCTTACTATAGTCCATTTCTCTACCTCTGTGCAGTGATGTCATAACCTCGACGCGCAGCTTTTCCGTATGCGTTAAGATATGTCGTCTTTTTGCGCGCATGTAAAAATGACGTCACTGTAAGCCAGCACACACGGTTTACTCGTGCGACCATCGAATCTTGCGCTGAAGTCACTGCATGGAGGTAGGGAAATGGAGTATACACCACTTAAAAATGAAAGCTCACAGGCTTTGAGACAACCTCGTTTATTTTTAACCCTAAACTACACATGTAGCATCACCTTCTTTGGCTTCTCCTCCTTCCCCTTCAGCATCACTGTCTGGTTCCTCTTCTTCCTCCTCATTCTCATGACCAATTTTCTTCTTAGTCTTAGCGATGATGAGCTCCTGCAGACGCTCCTTGAAGTCTATGTGGAAGATGCCTAGCTTCTCTGCTAGATAGCGGCCATGGAGGGACTTTCCTGATCCTCTTGGGCCGAGGATTAGAAGCCTAACAGGAGGTGGCTGGTGAACAAAAAATGGGGTAAATTAGTAAAATTGTCAGTCAGAAAAATGTTGAACAGAAGCAAAGAGACAGGCACTGTTTTATGGCAAAATGCAATTATAATAATGTAATAAATTCTAGGAAAAAAGGCCAAATTTTTTTTTAAAACCAGGGTGAATATCTCTTTCATGATATGCCTCAAAATGATTGAGGATAATTGGCCAATAAATAGCCAATAAATAACACACTAGGGTCAGTCTTGTAATCAGGGGTCCATTTTTATGGTGTTTAAGTTATGTACGATACAAGAATAGATGTGCTCAATTTTAGGATTATTAAATCCAACAACTACTTGTACAATATTAATGACTTCATTCATGTGTCATATGTCCTACTCGAACACTATGGAATGGACTGATTGCAGGAATGGCCCATTTATCTTATGGGCAGCTTCAAGTGGTTCTTGAGATTTAACAGCAAGAAAATATCATTGTTAAGATTAATCTTTATTCTCCTCCAAATTTCTGATAAGCACCACCAATAAATTGCTGGACACAATACCGCTTGAATTGCCACGGGTTTTATTAATTTACATAATGAATAATTAGTGCTACATTCTTACAGTTATTCCTTTTATTGCTTATTACGGTATTTAAAATCCAACAGGTGCAAATTGCCTAATGCAGAGTAAGTCAGGCTAATTTACTTTAAGATACTAAGACCTAATAAACATTTGTGTTAACTGTCTATGCTGAACCTTTTCAAAGGCAGCTATTTAACTTAGATATTTATATTAACCGAACCATCAGGCAAGTATTGTACATGTGGCTAAGATGGCATGCAGATTTGGTCGAATTTGGGAGAATAGGAATTTGAAATGAAACCCATTAAGGGCAGCGGGTGAATGAAAGGAGCCGACCACTTATGAGTCCTTGGCTGGTTTCGAGGGTTAGGATTTATTCCGTTCAAATGAAGCGGTACTCGGAGTCTGAAGCGCTTCATTCACCCGCTGCCCTTAATGACGTTCATTTGAAATTTCTGTCCACCAACAGACAAAACATTCAACAGAGTGTGGCCTATATTGGGCCAGTATGATACAACCATTTGCTCATATCATCAAGACACACCATTGGAACCAACTCAAATTTTGGAAAAAAAGTTTTGCGGCTATCTATAGATGATGTGACATTTGTTTATGTTTGTGGCGCCCCCTGTTGGTGTAAGAGAGAAACTGGCAGGCAGAAGCCCATATACTTTGCACAGGGAATTTAGTTTTTCTGCTCTAACTTTGATTTCAAATTAAATAATACCAACATTCATATTAAGCATGCTTGCTAATGCTACCAGTTGCATATTGTAACCGATTTAGATCAAGAACGGTTCTGCAAGTAATTTATGACCAGATTTTATGTGGTCTGTCATTGAACGACTGTAATATTTTGCCTGCCAGAAAACAACAGAGGGCGTCCTGAATGTCAATATGTGACATCATAGGTCACATCATCTATAGAAAAAGGTGCTAGGATCACAAACATTTCTTTAAAGACTGCTGCCATTAGCTGTTTGCAGCTTTGTATACTCACACCGTGATTCACCAAGAAATCCTTACTTACCACATTTGGCTTCCCTTTGGCCACGAACGGCAGGGGATCTAACAGAAACAGATCCCGGTTATCGCTGTTGTTGAAGTAGTAAACCTTCTCTCTGTATTTGGCAGACATCTCCGGGTTACCCGGCCACAAGACATAGGCCTCCTTGTAAGACACTGGGCAAAAGTGTTTGGTGTCACCAAATTGCTTCTTCTTGTTCTTGGCAACTTCATCATCCTGTATCAGGAAAGTTGGAGAGGCATGAATGTACTATCTTTGATTGGGGGGGGGGGGAAGCAATGTTTAAATTAGCTGCAACTCTACCTGTGTTGCACTTATTAATTGATCTCTTTGGTACTGCCAGCTGATTAATTGGTTATTTAATATAGTTATATGATGTATGGCAAAACAGGTTAAAGGTGGGGTCAGGTTTTCTTTGAGAGCCTGCAACTGGTATCCTGGTAACCAGGACTACCTGTTCCAGGTCCAGGTTATCGGCGACTAAAACCGTCACCCCCGTCGGGTTCCTAAGGAAATCCGATGAGGAGGGTAGCTGGTTACGCTGGTAGAACTAAAAAGATCATCTACCTACAAGGGCGTCGGCTCTAGAGAGCTAATGGCAGCCATCCAGCACATTGACGCCAATAATCCTCACACAGCAGTATTGCTGTAAATGTGAGGTCAATCCGGCCACCCCCGTTAACAGGGACAAAACCTTTGGTTTTACTACTACTACTACTAAAGGTGCAAACATAATAGAAAGTCTATTTTGATTGATTACTCAGAGGGCCATATCATGAAATGAGACGATCAGATATACTGTACTCAAGAAGAAAGCTTTTCTCTCCTCACCGGTACAAATCCAGCACGCTTTAACAAGGGTGCAAAATTCAGTAACATTTTGGTGTTTCTTTGGCATTTTTGTGCCGTTAAATGGGTTTGGTCCTCGATTTTGTTTCAACCAAGTATGTACAAATATATTAAGAATGAAATCAAAATCCCAAACCTGATAATTTTTTATTTTTGTTATCCCTAAGTCACTTCTGCTGCAGAAGTCTACAGGCATGATCTCAGTCCCTATCGAGAACTGAGCCCACCTCTTACCTCGTCCTCTTCCATTTCATCCTCCTCTGCATCAGCTTCCGCATCTTCATCTTCCTCATCCACATCAATGCTGGTGTACTCCCATGGGCGGTACGTGAATGGCTCTGTACAGAAACATTTGTAGTGATCATTGAGACATGCCTTTGATTTGAAGCCTGTTTATCTTTTTTTTACAATTTTTATTTCCTATGGAGGAAGTTTTATGGCCCAAACCTCAAATAAACTGCAATTAGGCAATTACTCTCTTGTCCAATGGGAGTAATATGTTAGTCAAACTACTGAAATGGTTAAACTAGAGAGCTTGTGCAATGGCGGATCCAGGATTTGAAAAATGTCAAAATTACCGGGGGGCTGAAAGGCTGTAACTGGTCCATAATAGCTCAAAATGGACTGATTTTGCAAGAATTTGCAGATTACCGGGAGGCGCGCGCCCCCTCCGCCCCCTCCCTGGATCCGCGCCAGTTGTGTAACATTCATGACAAGATAGCCTTTAGTCTAGTCTTTGTTTGATATGTGTAAGCACGCCCTCTTACCATTAAGTCTTTGAAAGACTAGCACTCGGGTTACGACAGATGTTAATGCCGATTTGAATTCAATGTTGCTGTTGGGGTTGGCATGTCCTACCCCCAACAGAAAAAAATAAGGATGTAAGGGCTGTGATGTGGATTATTTAATAACATGCCACATGCTACAATTAAGAAATGCCAATTATGAAAAGGACACAGGGCTTGACAATTTACTTGCCTGACTCATGATTTACAAGCAGTTAGGGATGAAGTTGTAGCCTTGTTAGTCAAGGAATTTGGTTTGGTAGAGCAAAATTAAGCCAATAATGACATGACATACCCAATTATCTGGTTTCCTTGATTCCAAAATCAATGATGCTAATAAACACCAGACACCGGCTCTCCATATTCGGGCCACTGGTTAGGGTATTTGCCTTTGGTGCAGGAGGTCCTGACAGGGCCACTTTTGCTGGGATTCAATTCGGATACTAAATTCTGGATTTCATTTGTATGAGAACTATTGATCAAAACTGGACACCAGACACTGGCTCTCCATATTCGGGGAGCGTGTGCGCCCATTGGTAACGGTATTCGCCTTTGGTGTTGGAGGTCCTCAGTTCGAGTCCTGACGGGGCCACTTGCTGGGATTCAATTTTGATACTAAATTCTGGATTTCATTTGTATGAGAACTATTGATTAAAACTGGAATCCGCTCTCCCATAGTTCATTGGACTTGGGCAAACGAACTGTGAGAATATCCTGTCCTTTGGAGGAGACATTAAGCCATCAGGTCCCATGTACATGGAGGGTCGTGCCTGTACATGTAATCGCAGTCAGTTCTGATTTAAAGAGTAGGGTGGAAACACCTGGGTCTTCCAAGTTGTCCTGGAAAACTGGGCATCATTGGAAAGCAGTGCCTGAACACTGAATGATCTTCCGAAGCTTAATAAGACTTAATAAGACCGTGTTAAAATGAGTTCAAACAAACTCATCTCTAATGGATCTCTTTTAAACATTTCTTGTGGTGTCCCTCAAGGGTCGATCTTAGGACCATTACTGTTTATTTATATATTAATGATATAATTCATACCAGCAATTATTTTACTTTATCCTGTATGCTGATGATACAAATATTTTGGCTTCACATAAAGACTTAAACTATCTTATTAATTCAGTGAATAATGAACTTCCTAAGATTTCTGCATGGTTTAAAGCCAATAGATTATCTGTTAACGTCGATAAAACTAACTATATGATTTTTAAAAATAAGTTTAGTAATCGCCGTTATGATGATATTAGAATTCTTATCGATAATAAATGTATTTCCAGAGTAACTCATACCAAATTTCTGGGCGTTATTTTAGACCAATGTTTAACTTGGAAGCAACACACTTCACAGGTTGCTAATCTTGTCTCCAAGTACTCTGGAATACTCTATAGACTCAAACAAATACTGAATGAGAATGTTTTATGTTCATTATATACCACTTTAGTTTTGCCACATATTTATTACTCTAATTTAATTTGGTCTGACAAAAACAATTGTCATTTGGAATCAATCCATCTTAAAAACAGAAGAGAATTGTTCGTTTGTATACGAATTCCCAGTTTCTTGCTCACACACCACCATTGTTTGCCCAGCTTAAAACCCTTACGGTCTACGATATTCACAAACTCCAAAAAGCCTTATTTATGTTTAAGTTTAGTCATAATCAACTCCGGCCAATTTTTCTGACTTTTTTACACCAGTTAATGCCATTCATAGCTACGCGATCAGGTCTTCTGATTTGTATCGTCCGGTTAACTTTGTTAAAGATCTTGCGCGTAATACAATCAGACGACAGGGTCCTTTGCTGTGGAATGGCATTGATACCTCAATCCGCAATTCTGTATCATTGGCTAAGTTTAAGTCAAAATATAAACATCATTTACTGTCATTCTACCAATAATTATATACTATATTTCTGTTAAAAATAACATCTGCATGCTGTAATCATACACGTCGTACCGACACAGGTCCTGGTTGGTATATCGATGCTCTCAGTTTGGCTGGTTTTGTGTTGCCACGCCGCACCCGATATTTATAGGCTCAAACTGTCTAGCAAGGTACATCGAGCCTGGGTCTGTGTCACCTTAAAGAGACATGAGGACATTTTCAGAATGACGCCCCCACCCATTATTTTTTGTTGTTGTTGTTGGGTTTTTTTAGATCACTTCTGGAGTGAATTGGTCGGTTCCCACGTCTTTGTGTAACCAGTTGGTGATTTACTATTTTCTGTCGTGTACGACAGAAATTCAGCGCATGATTCTTCTATAGGGACGTTTACTATAGCTGGCAAGTTCAAAACAAGGTTTGCGGCCTTCTCTTTGTACTTGTTACTGGTTTCTCCAATAAACTTTGAAAAGTTCTCGGTGGGTGGCCTATAAACTGATCCAGTGCAGTTTGCGAGAGATTCGTATCCTCAACAAAATCTTCTCTTGTCACTTTAAATTATGCCAATCGCCTTCGCCAACATACGCTATTTGTATCACTTGTCTTGTCAATTTTAGTCTGCACCTGTGTTATTATTTTATTTTTATTTTCGTTATTTGTCCTCGTCTACTCGCACATGTATCAAGGGTGGTCAATATCTCCCGAGCCTTGCTCTCATTTGACTACCCTTCCATTCTCGACTTTTGTTTTTGTAAATGATATATGCTTACGTATGGTAAATAAACTAAACTGAAACTGAAACTGGATCTAGTAAGTGATAGAGGAATGTCTTTAACTTATCTTCCGCGACAGTAGCGAATATGTTGGCTGGCACGGCTACAAGCTTTACCCCTTAACTGCTTGTAAATCCTTATCGGGCAAAAGGTACTTGTAGGTCACTTGCTCAAGCAGCTTTGACTTAATATGTGACATTGTGGATTGTGTTAAAGTTGCTAGATATCAATAAGATGGTGTTAACACCAACTACACAAAACTTACGTTCTACTGCTGTCTGAACCTCCTTATAAATATCCTCCTCTGGCCTAGCCTCGACCTCCACTGCTATGGGCTCGAGATTAATTGTTCCCGACAGCGTAGCCTGTACCGAAGGCCACTCCCTCTCGTAGTCGGTACGCAACTCTTTGAACTGCAGTGTCTCAGGGCCATCTGGTGGCAGGGGGTCTTCCACAGGACCACATGTTCTTGTTCCTCCTCTTCTCCTCCCTCAAGGAGGTCATCTGAAGGAGAAGCAGAGTGTGATGAGGCAATTAGTCTGAATTCTAAGACGTCCTCTGGTATTGGAGAGACTTATATCCTTTGTTATCCTTTGTTTCAGTTCTTATTCCATCCTCAAACTTTCAAAGCCAATATTTCGCATTGCAACAATTGCGAGATTCAAGTAGTAACTACTTCAATTGTGAATTTAACTTAGATGAGGAATCCTAATTGTTTAACTTTGTGCTCTATCTGGGGAACCAAGGAAGATGAATAAATCAGCTAATAATGCACTGTGCAAACTCCCATATTTCCCATCATGTGTTGTATTTTTTTATAACTAATAGTGATGATCAATGCTATTGGCAAATGTGCACTTAATATATACCTTATATCATACAGGGTGAGTCAAAAAAAACTTGACCCTGATTGTGTCCGCCATTTTTGAATTTTTAAATAATAAATATCTAACATATTTGGTATCATCTGAAAGCTGGGTTCATTATCTTTAATTTACAGCAAAGATCATTCACATCGGTTAGGTATAGACCGAGCTACAGTCGTTTGAATCAAGTAGTCGGTTTTCTGCTCTGTCCACGGATTCACATTGAAATGAACAGCGTTCAGCGAAGGAAATCCGTGTCCAGAAGAAAATCAGGCTATTTATTCACTGCAGATTCTTGATTCAAAAGACTGTAGCTCGGCCTATACTTAACCGATTGGAATGATCTTTGCAGCAAATTAAAGATAATGAAATAAGCTTTCCCTAGATACCACATATGTTAGATATATATTATTTAAAAATTCAAAATGGCGGACACAATTAGGGTCAAGTTTTTTTTGACTCACCCTGTAGTGTAGGAGCAGGATGCATCCTCTAAGGCAATGGGGCACAATCTGACTCCAAGCTGGCTTCCACACTTCTTTGAATTTATGGGTCTCTTAGGATTGTCCATTAACTGGCAATTGTTGAGGATGAAAGAGGAGCACTATCCACACCAGGAATTGTTCTATATATATTGATTTAATTATTTTTTCTCAAAGACTATTGATTGGCACTGCTATAGCCATGATCCCGTACGTACAAGACAATGTTAAAGCATTTGGCCAGCATGGTCGGTTACTGGGTGCTTGCGTGCATGGAAAAATGCATTATTGGTTGACATACTCGTCTTCTTTGCTGGTGAACAAGACCTCTCATAACCATATGATGATTAAAACAAGTGATTATATACCATCAAAATGAGGCAAACTGATTAAATGATGAAGGCGATGAAGAAACTGATGAATCAATAATATAATGCTCTATGACATGGCAAATCTGATTTCACATAGCAGTACATACAGGTTTTGGCTATTTTTTCCAACAAGATTTGTTATTTTTTTTCAGATAAATCAGTCCATCAAATAAAATCATTGTTAAAACAATTCAATGGAGGCAATTATTTTTTGCAAATTGAAACTACTTGTGAAATTTGTAAAATGAAATTGTTCAAGTTGTTTTAGAAGTATCTGACTTGAGAGACATCTTTACCTTCTTCTTTAGTGGTTTCTGTGGTTTCCTCACCAACTGTTTGGTCAGTGTCAGGCTTAGTTCCCTCTGACATGCATAAAATGCAAATGAGATGATTTGAAAAAAAATGATCAAACATAAACCAGTATGAGTTAGTATGATGTTGAACATGTAACAAATTAGTAGTAAATGAACAAAGGAAAAAACAGGTAAAAGTAAAATTGATTTAAAAGAAATTTTTCCTTTCAAGATCTAACTTCCAAGGTAATGTGCATGCACATGTATTTGTACACCATTTGAGTGCATACTTCTTCGAATTTGCTGTGGCATAGAAGTCTCAACATCAGCCAGGATTTTTTGGAGGGGGGGGGCATTTTTAATTGAGGGCAGATTTACAGATTTTTTTTTTGGGGGGGGGAGGGGGTGGCGCTTAAAAAAAAAAAAAATTCTTTGATTTGGATAACATCATAAACCATCCATTTTAATATGAGAGCTAAAAATGTGATTTTGTAAGCCCATAGAGTACTGTATAAAATTCTGGCCATTTATATCTAGTCATTTATGGTAAAACTGATAACCTGAAACCTGAAAATTATGCCTGATTGGTTCTGGACACTGGCTATTGAAACATGCAGGCATGTTTTAAGTGAACATAACAATCAGTGCATCTATGCTACAGCTGTTCTACTTACAATTCTGTGTTCTATGCGCTAACTGTGCAGCCAACTTTTCACAAGAATCTTACAATGAAATCATTTACAGAAATTTTACTTCTATTTTTTTTTATTGTTTTCTATTAAAAAAGTATCTACACATTTAAAAGGACCATCTCCAAAAGGTCTAATACATTTGATTTACCAAGAAAAGACTGGACAACGATTGTTACAACATTTTTAGTTCGACGGACATCTACTAATTTTTAACGCAGGATTTTGGTCAGTGTTGTATAAAAATGTGGGAATAACAATTCCTATATGACTTCAGCAAAATGGGCTATTCCATTTGAAATTCCTACTGTGTAAGACTCTCCAAAAATCTACTTCGGGAATCATTCTTCCCATGGCAAAAGGCACTATCAGTGATTTGCTAAAACAGAAAATTGAAAAAATCATCAAAATCAGATTTTTGCATCTCTGTAACACGTATGGTGTCCTAACATACCCTACAAGTAATATGACCAAAGCAACCTCGAGTAAGGACAAAATCTGGTACTTTAGACTTACTGTCCGTACGGACCATTACTACATCGACACAATACTGATGGAGATTCATATCTTTGAATACTGCTGTTTTCTTCCTTTTCTATCCGTTTTTTTTCAGTTGGAAAATATAGCTTATGAGAATTCTAGACTTATTCTACACTTTTAAGCCATTCCTGCAATTTCATATATTTTGACTATTTCGGGCAGTTCACTGATAGTGTCTTCTGAGCCTCAGATGTGGTGTGGATCTCTAATGCAGTAATCCAGTGGGCTGTTCTATTTGAAATTTACACTTCCCCTGTGGAATACCATGTAAAAATATCTTGGGGGAGGGGGTGCAAATTTCATATGGAATAGCTTAATATGTGAAAGTTGGCAAATACTGCTCTATGAAAGTGATACTAATGTGTTATCTACCATGGTCTATTATCCAGATCTATCACACTGCTAAGGTGACTATTTCCAATGCTCTTAAGGGTAGCAGCAATTCCAAGCATCTCGCTATTGTTACCCTTAATTGTATCCAAAAATATGCAACTGATTTCTAGAGAGTGGCATGCATTTCTCACGTTAAATGTTTTAAAAGCACGTCAATATTTATGATGTCATTCTTTTTTTTTTTGTAAAAATTGAGTAAACTTCAAAGCAAGAGGGGCCTAAAGATGCTGTGAAACCTTAAAGTGTGACGATAGTACACTATACCTTGTTCATCACTTAATAGGCAAAAATTATTCGGTTTTTGTTTATCCGTGCGTGAAAGTAATTCCGTTTTACATGTGCGCCTCTTGCCACAAGCGTGTGCCACGAGTACATCATGCACTGCGTCTGCTGCGGAAGTGTTGCTTACAGTTGCGCCCACAAATTCTATATCAATTTGTGGTGTGACGAGTCTTGCCTATTTGGTGATGAACAAAGTATAGTATAGTGGCTAAGGCTACTCCCATGAAATTCATAGTGCTTTTGGTGAGCTACCTCCGCCTTCCTGTTTCTGCTCTCCTTCCTGCCCACCATCTCCTCCTTCTTTTTCCTTCATTTCATCTCCTTTCAATGTGTTTTAAGGGTGTCAAGTTTGGGGATGTAACAATGCAAGATGTATGATTAGTATGAGAGTCTAACTTATAAAAACCTTCTCCTCTTTAATGTCAAGCTTGCTACCATCATACTGGACTATTCAAAATTGATGTGATCAAATATATTTTTGGTACCTTCTACAGGTTCTTTTCCTTCTGGTTGTCTTTCCATGCATTTTCATTTATTTCTCACTTACCTTCCCAATCTGGTACCTCTTTTGCTTTCGTTTCCCCCCCCCCCCCCCCAACCTCTTCCAGTATTTTTAAGGGGACACAAGGACATATTCTGCTCAAGATACATTTCAGGTTAAAATGAAATGATTGAAATTGAAAGCATGCAATCCTTGAAACAAAAATCCCTCTGTCCTTTGGTATGTCAAAATATTATGTAACAATGTAAATTGTCTGAAGTGTCATTGGAGTGATTTTCTAAAAAGCCACACACAAACACAAAGGCCAAGCTGAACATGCACAAATAATAGAGAGGGCATCGGGCTTTACGTCCTTGCTAAGACTCTGCTGTGAATGAGTAGTTTCGGAATTGTGAAATTGCAATCAATGAATTGGAATGGAAGTTTAAATTAGTCTCCAGTAAATAAAAAAATGTATATAAATTAGCAAAACATCGAAAACAAGTCTTCCTACAATACCAACTTGCTGAAATGGCTTGGTCATGCAATCTGATGAGTAAATATGACGTCAATTATATAAATCAGCTATTGTCAACAAATAATTTTCAAACAAAATCAGGTGTACCATCTATATTATTAATTAAAACGGCAACTTTGCATGGGGAGCGCTATCGGATTGGGAATTTTATTGCTGTTTCCTCCTTTTCCAGCGGTGGCGCACCGGCCATCCATCGCCCAATCATAACATTGCTTTTACAGCGCGCCGTGCGCAAAGTTATTGAAATACTGCTGATGTTGCATGATGGTGGGTTTACGCCCAGTAGTTATGCAATAGGGACTACACCATGGGGATTCGCACAGGTGAAGTCTGGTCTTGTAAAATACCGGAGTTTTGTGGCGTGAACGCATCGTCGTTCCTTGTCACGGCTCGCGCATTATGCATCGCGTGATCGTCTGTACGCCTGTGCTACGCATCCCGTTGGTACGCCACTGAAGAGAGAACGGTTTAGATGAGGCCCGACTGAGAAGAGTGAGAGAGGGGAGAGAGATAGGAGGGAGATAGAGGGAGAGAGGGGGAGAGGGAGGGAGACAGAGTGGGTAAATGTAAAGGGAGATGGAGAGGCTGGTCCGGAGAAGTAACACGGACTGAGAGAGAAAAGTAATTTGTAGTAGAGGGGGAAATGTTGAGGGGAATATAGAAGAGAGGGGAGAGTGAGATAGTCATACAGAAAAAGAGAAAAAGAAGAGGGAGGACAAACAAGAGAAAGAAATAATGGACAGAGTATATTGAAGAGAATGCATGAGAGAAAAAGAAAAACAAAAAAAAAAAAGGAAAAGAAAAGTGGAAAGTAAACAAAACAAACGAAAATAACCACAAAAGTAATAAAAACAAAAATGTAAATTAAAAAAAAACATGTAATTTGTAAGGGTCTTTGGGTGGACCGGATGAGAGAGAGAGAAAAGTACGTTGTAGAGGGGGAAATGTTGGGTGAGAGAGAGAGGGGAGAGAGATACGTATACAGAAAGAGAGGGAGAGATGGTTGGGGGAGACGGAATGAGAAATAGAATGTAATTTGTAGAGTGGGAAATGTTGAGGGCTACAGAGAGAAAAGAAAAAGAAAGAAAAGCCCGAAAGAAAAATGGAAATTAGGAGAAGCAAGAGGGCCATAAACTGCAGGCTGACGCGACGGGAACTCTGAGTTTGAGGAGTTGTGAGAAAAAAAAAGGATTTATAACAGGAACTTACCGGTTAGCACTGAGGAGTACTTTGAGATAAAAAGATTAACCACTAAAAAGTTAATAGAATAAAATTAATAACTTTTAATTATTTAGAAAAGAGAAACTGCGGACAACTTCAGGGTTAAAATGATAAATAACACGTCATGTTATTTCGCTTTGGTTCTGGGTGTGACGGAAACTACGGGTTATGACACGGAGAAGTAGTTTAGTAGAGAAGTAGTAGTTTTAGAAGAGGAATTTAAAAAGGGACAGAGAAGATGTATACTGGACCTGTTAAATATTGACGTTTTCTTAGAAAATGGAACTACACGCGCTACAGGATATGACGGAAATAAAGGACCCACTGAAGTAAAAAGTGTATTAAGAATGTTGTGACTCGGGTTAATTGAATACGGGACGTTTGAAGTGTGTTCGCCAGTAGTATTGAGTGATCGCTTCTGTTTCAGTCACAGCAGCCAACAATGTCCTGCTGAGCAATTGTTATGATGCATTGCTCAAATAGAGTTTCTTCAACAGACTTTAGTAGACGTCTGTGGAAATTGTCTATAGGGTTTTAATAATAGGTTTTTTTTTTAGAACAAAATATGGATGTGACCGGTTAGAAGTTTTTTCTGCTTAAAGGTTTCAGGTGTATAAAAGGAACCATTTTAGACCCAACAAAAACCATTTCTCACCCCCAACGGTCTTTGATTTTCTTGGGAAATCCGAAGAACCCCCCCAAACATCCATGTTTTCAAATAATAAGCAGCAGTATGCATGAGCTGATGTTGGTGTAAATCCATGCACCGCGGGATGGTGCAGGCTGCGTATCGGTTTAAGTTCCATTTCAGTGATCGCTCCCGTTCACTCAGCTAGCGGAGCCCGCGCGAAAAAGCGCGGGCCTCCCGATTAGTCTATATAATTAAAGAAGATTCAACCTTGTTCCGAAGTGTTCTCAGAGATGGCTCTATCTACGAGTTCTGATTTTTGGTACATTGGTTGGGTTTATACCCATGCCATGGTGCGTTTGGACATTCATTTTTTCAAAACATTCAGTTACTATGGAAATAACAGGAAGAAAAAACGGTTTTTTCTTGCGGTGTTTGTAGTGACTGAAGCGCGTCGCTATGCATTATGGGATAAACACCATACCGCTGCAGCCACACAAAGCTGTGGCCTATGTCTATTAACGCGCAATGCCATTATGGAATACAATACCATGTCACGGACCCCTGTGCTGCCTATAGCAACGCGTTTTACGCGCCGGCGTTAGCAAAAGGCAAAACCAGAAGTGCGGGCCTTAGGCTTAGAATCAATGTATAATCAACTCCAGTTGCAATGGCAGCCAAAAAGCAAGCGAAAAATATGTTACACAACCTACCAGAACCACAAAATGGAAAAAAAAAAAATGATAGCCAAAGCGTCTGAGAAGAAAATTACAGAGATTAGAATGAAGCCGCCCCCCAATGTAAGTATTTCAGGGCCTCCTTTACTAGGCTACCTGTATTCTTTTAGAAGTTAAGTTTACTCTTCTAATGATAACGTAAATCGTTTATTGTAAAATATTTCGTTGAAAAAAAATCACTTCTATTCTATTCTACAACACTTCAAGGGGTTCAGTAAATAAAACAAAAATTCTTTTTTCAATGTACTCTTAACATAACCAGGGCCCCTACCTTCAAGTGTTCCCTGAAGGATTCCTAAACATCCTTTGAGTGTCCTAGCCTAGCGTTTATAGGTATCCAAGAAAATGTTTTTTGATTTTTTTAGCCGCAAAATTATTTAGAACCAAAGGGTTGACGGCACGCAACATTATATATTTTGTTGCTTATATTTTATAGATAACATACGAAGGGATTCCTCAGCTAGATCGTCTCTTCGTGATGTACACCAGCAGCCCCTCGCATAACACTACAATCAAGGAAGTTGAAGAATCTTATAGATATTGGTAGCATGACTTTTCATTAAAAGCGGAGGAGAGGGGAAACTGTGGTGCCACTAAATTCAAAGGGGGAAGGGGAAACGACAGGGATGTGTTGTGCAGATGCCCCAACGGCAGCTTGGCCCTTTACCAAATCCACCAGAGCAGCAGCCATTACACATATTTCCTCACTCTCAAACTTCAGATTTAATAGCGATCTTCGTAAACGCCTTTGCACTTACTATTCTGCTTTTGCACCATCCATGGCGTATGGCGCTAATGACAATTTCAGCTGCAAGGCTTCCAAAAATCCAACCGGGCCATTACACATATTTTCACTTCATTCCTACTTCAGATTAACGAACAATATTCGTAAACACCTTCGCCAGTACTATTCTGCTTTTGCCATGCATCATTTCGTGCTAATGAAATTCAGCTGTAAGGATGGAATCCATATCTTTCGGATCCACGTTTTTATAAAAGAAAAAAAAAAAACACCTTGAGATTTAGGGTTGCGGGTGTGTGGTTGTTTTGTACGGGCAGCCGAGAGAAGAGAAATTGCGGGCCGGGGGCAAAATTGGAGTTACCAGGCCCCCTTTTACCAAACTTCTTTTTCCAGAACCCAAACGTGAGGGGGGAGGTGGGTTGTGGTCAACAGATGGGCTGCAAAGTGGCCAGGAGCGGCGAGGGTTGTGGGAGTTATGTAGGCCTATTATCCATGCAAAGGTGTTTTGATTGAAAATTCATATGTAGAGTGTTTATGGAGACAGGCCGGGGGGTGGGTGCGGGAGGGTGCCCCTCCCGCAAACCCTGCCAGTTTGTTTTTTTTTTTTTTTCCCACTTGGAAGGCCCTTACAGTAGTCCACTTACTAATTCATGACGAACCGTTGTATAAAACAGAAATTCTTAATTGTGTTTGTGTAAAATTCTAAACCAAGAGAGGCCCAGGCAGCACTAAATTTATAACCGCGCGTAGCGCGTCAAAAAAATGGAAAATTTCGCCCCCCCCCCCCCCCCTGGGTTACAGAGTATTTTTCTCAACGTAAGTAGCGGTCCTTGCCGCAAGAGGGGGAAATAGGCCCCCTGTATCTGCCAATGTGTCTCTTTCTCCCCCCTCTCTCTTCTACTCTCTACACTCATCTACTCACTCACTCATAAAGAACTCAATAAACAAACAAACCATAAAAAAAAAGCCAAAACAACCACTACCAAACCACCCCCACCCTCACTAAATCACTCACTCACTTCCAACTAACTACTCACTCAACTAACTAAATCACTCACCTCACTTCACTCATCACTCACTCACTCACTCACTCACTCACTCACTCACTCACTCTTTCCTCTCTCTCACTTTCTCTCCTCTCTGACTTTTGTCACAAACGCAAGGCGACCTGATGCTTGAACTTTTATTTTTTACGGGGCCCATAGCCACCCAGGGCCCCTAGACCCCGGGGCGCGGGGTCAATTACCCACATGCGGTTTGGTTTAAAAATTCTGCAGCTGCATTGGTAATGTGAAATACGGGACAGACGGGCCCTTGATCCTTCAGTGATTGATTCTGTTTCATTGATTGTTCACATTTCAGTGATCGCTTCCCGCCTTTACTCAGCTAGAGGGGGCCCGCGCCCGCAAGCGGGGGCCAGCGCGAAGCGCGGGCCTCCTAGTTAATAATAAAACAAGTGACGGCTCATTCCTTTTAACCAAAAAGGTAATTGTTTTTAAAACAAAACAGATATAACTGAAAAAAAAAAAAAGCAAATGTATTTGGACCCAACATGTGATGTGCTTTTAAAGCCATGAATACTTCCAGTCACGTGAGCGATTGCCTGCGCAACGCTGGATTTGACCCATGTTTACGCATGTTACTCATGAGCAGAAATCGCTCCCTGCAACTGTAAGTATATATGGGGCGTAAGCAAAGTACAACTATTTAACCAATGTAACAAGAATGATCTGCTTTCAACCAAAAAACAAAAGTAATGCTTTCACACTTAAAATGTAAAGAGTGAGTATTTATTTCTTAAGGTCCCAGGAAAATGAGATGAGAAACCTACTCCAATCTTGTGTGGGACATTCCATTACAATAAACAGGTCAGACAAAAAAAAGAATACACTCCAGTGACCTCATTGTGAAACTATTGATTATCATTATCAGTCAGTGCCATGGAATAGATTCACACCAAGTATGTCACCTGGAAATTTTCTTACGATTGATTAAAATAAACCCCATCAATGGTACCACAAAGATGTTGTCATCACCACCCAATATTGAATGCTTTCTGGTCCCTCCTTGTAGACTTTGACAAAACCACATCAATATATTGCAATGCCTGGGGACCTTAAGACTTTACCTTCCTCTTCTTCACCACCTTCCGCTGCCAAAGCAGCGGCTTCTTCTTCAATCCTCTTTCTTTCGTCTTCTTCGTCCTCCTTCCGATTTTCTTCATTTATTCTGAAAATAACACAATTTTCAAAGAGTTTTTGCACTTAAGCTAGGCAATTTGAAATGGTGTATTTGCCACTTACATGATATAGGAACTGAACAGGTGGTGAGGTGTAAAAAACTGCAATGTGTTTCAAAGAAAGGGTGGTCAGTCAAATAGTCCTGTGGCTTGAAGTTTTAACTACTTAGTTCTCCAGGTAGACAAGGATATTATTTTATTAATCTTTCCCTGGAGATGGCCTTTCGGACCTAACAGCTATAGATAATATATCTATCGCTCCTCTACCAGACTACCAACCCTGCCTTGATAGCTCAGTTGGCTAGAGCGCCGTTCTAGTAATACGGAGGTCGCCGGTTCGAATCCGGGAAAGCGCACATGGGTTTTTCAACACTTATGTGCGCTGGCCATCTCCAGGGAAAGATTCATAAAATAATAGTCCTGTGGTTTGTTTTTTTTACAACATTATCAATGCTAAACAAATTTAACTATTGCCAATTGAAAGACTTGGAAATATAACTTAAAAGTACAGAACTATGCCTATTGCTGCCTTATTTTGCTATGATTTTGGCCCCTTAGGGGATAAAACATAATTTTTCTCAGAAGACTGCATGCATTGCTTTTAAAATTTGCATTTAGCACATTTATTTTGTTACAGTTTTTGTTGTTCTTGGTTTTGTTATGTTAGTTGTTAGAAAAAAAGACACAAAGGCAATTGGAACAAAAATCTGCATTTCCTACAGCTTTTTCAGCTAAAAAAAAGGGGAAAAAACACTGCCTATGGTTGGTGTCCATTTTCTTCCGAGACAAACCCTTCACCCGCCCACCCACCCGCCCATCTGCAGTATAACATAACCTCACGCAACACATTGTGTTGTGGGGGCCAAAAATTAAACATGAGCTTTCCAATTAAACTGATAAAAAGTACTTCTTTAGTTTCTCTCAATGCACCTTAAATTATCCGATATAACAAGATGAAGAATTCTCATAATGCATGAAAATGTCAAAAATACAAGAGGTGAAAATAAAGTACACAATGTGTGCAGGAAATATGCAAGTGAGGTGACAGAAGCAGAAATCTCAATGCCTATTATGTTTTAAAGGGCCATGGTATGATCGCTAATAGCCTTGTCCCCGGAACCCCAGATTTAACCGGAAGTGGTCAAAATTTTGGTATCTGAAGAATGCTACTATTTTTCTCATTCAGTCTGTGAAATCTTAGGGCTAAATGGGGATGCTTGGTTTGGATGTTATGAGTGAAAATGTGACCCATTTTGGACGACCAATATTAATTTTACACAGCACCCAATAGGATTACAAAATCATACTAGGTCTCACATCAAAACGGGCTGAAATATTGGTGCAAAAGTTTACAGATGGGGTTTTGGAGTGAAATCATTCTGTCACAATGAAAACTTTAAAATCAGGTTATCCTCCTTTAACTAAATTACCTGCTGTTCGAAGTACTATCTGAGGGAGGCACAGGGCTGAGGTGACCAGGAGCAGACAGAGATGCAATGATGAAGAAATACGAAATAAACTGAAGAATATTATGCAAGCTAACTACAGCAAATTAAATGCTAGAAAAAAATAAGTTCAATGGTACAAGATAGGTCATCCAATTGAAAGTAGAATAGTAAATTTAAGCAGCGACTATGATAGAAGACCTACAGCAAATTTTGACCTAGTGTATTACTAAATGCAAGGAAGTTCAATGACCTCTACAAAAGTATACATGACCTTTGACTTCAACTTTCACCCCTTCAAAGCTACCTTGTTGTAATCTATCTCTATGCCAGGTGTGAAAATGATTGGACAATAAAATGAACTGAAAAATGATGGTAAATTTTATTCAAAAGTGTAGGCTGACTGCAAAAGTTTATTGACCCCTAGCGATTGCACTATGACCTTTGACCATCAACTGTATATTCCTTCAGGACCATCTCATGGTAGTCATCATTATGCAAAGTATGAATGTATTGCAGAGGTTTTACTAAAAAGGTTACTATAGTAGATTTCAAAATAAGTGAGACCTCATTAAAAGTTTTAGGTCTGTCCATTTACCGTGAGAGGTAGGAGTAAATATTTTAATGGCCACAGGTAGAAAAGTTTATGGTACTCATACAATGTATAGTAATGTAGCTAGTAAAAAAATGTTGACATTTAAAATAAAAATACTTGTTTCCATCTAAGATAGCTTAGATGTTTTATTTGAAGTATCAGGATGAAACACCAGCAAATATTTCATTAAATGTTGCTATTTGAACATAACCTACCTTTGACACAACAAAATATCATTCTTTATCACAGTACTGGGAAATAATGCATTCATGTACCAATGCACACATAACACAACTAAGTTTTTATTTTGCCATGAAAAGTCGGCCAAACTTGTATAAGAGATTAGCACAAAGCAGATTTGACAAGTCCTATCACTAACAGACCATTGTAGAACTGAATGCGTCAGGTTCCAGTAAGCCGATTCGGTAAAGTAACTTTGTACCATGGACACAATATGTTTTGTGATGGCAACAAAGGCCTAGTCTCCACATAGTCGGAGATTGAACCATCACCCCTATGGATTTATGTATGGAGTCTCACATAATTTGAAATCTACTATAGCAGGGTGCAAAATAAGGATTGTGAAGGGCACCCCATTTATTGAAGGGCACATCAATTTAGAAGGCAATTACATGTAAAAGAATAGCAAAACAATAGGATAACTTCTAGGGCATCAAAGCAACTGGTAGGGGCACCGACGTCAATTGCCTTCGGTTATTTGCACCCTGTACTATAGTATCTGCTAAAATTGCTGAAAGAACAAATGCATAACCTTTGACCTTGTCATGGTACCTTTTGCACAATGTAAAATCATATCAAGTATGAACTTGAACCATAATACATTAAGTCTTGCCATCATTTTAAAAGTGTTGTCATGTGAAAAAGAGTTTATTAAACGAGACTGGACCAAACAAATGACCTTTGACCTTAGTTGTCAACTCTAAAAATTGACCAGAAAACCACACACACACAGGAGATACAGAGCACCACAGCCATAAAGTGTTTTCTGATTAAAATCAGACAACCCGAATAACCACCAAAGCCATGTAAAAAGAGCATGTGATATTTATTTTGGCCAAGACAAGCATCAAGCATTTTCGACTGGTATAGGCCATGGATACGTTCGTGATTAACGGATCTTTTCGTGCTCCAGCGCAGGGGATCACTTACTTCCTTCACTAAAAATTAAAAATATTATGTAAACCAGGAAAAGCTGTATCCCCAAATGAAAAAGTGCACATTATTTAAAAAATGAAACATGTCCACTCAATTTACTCCCAGAATTGTAAGTGACCAATATGTACACGTAAAACTCAAGCCAAAGACAATAGAGCTAATGATATCAACAATCAATCTAAAACACTTCAGATCTTTCTCAAACAGGGTATGCAGGTCCATTGTTAATGCCTACACTGTTGAAAAGATTTTAAGCTATTCAGGTGGTTATATGACTTCGCCGTATTGAGTTCTAGTATCGGTTCATAACTGAAAGGGCAACATACTCACCTCGCTCATGATTTTAAAAATGTTAGGTCGCTGAAAATACATTGCCTTTCTTGGTAAATTACATAGAAATAGGGTTTTAGACAAAAACCTGCGGGATTTAGGTTATGCAAAAAATTAGGGTCAGTCCTGCCATGGGCTTTTCTTTCATTGATTTGGTCCCTTTCCCTTTTACATGTTCTTTTCGAAAAAAAAAATATTAATCATTATGATCAAAGTTTAATTAAACACAGTAGATAGAATCTCAAGATTGCTTTTATCGCGAACGAGGGAAAGAACTGCCAAGGGGGGGGCAAAAAAAGACATAACATTCGAAGTATATCAAATGAGTGCACATGAACAATAGACCAGTGTAAAAGAAGGGAAAGTGTGTCAGGGACGATATTGAATTCATTAGCTACATTGTTCGTTGAGCATGTTGAGGTTGGTTATGGTTGTATATCCATCTGCACTGATATTCTGGAAATTAAATGAGTGACATTTATTCATTTTCTACATAATGTGCCATCTTTTTCATGTGGGGGACACAGCTTTTCGTGGTTAAGATTAATATTGTTTAATTTTAGTGGAGAGGAAATAAAGTCTATCCCCCAGCGTGGAGCACGAAAATTTAAATAAAAGGCCAAAATTGTATTATGTACCATGGCCTATGGTGGTAGAGTTTGAAGTGATGCCATTATTCCCACTCGTTAAAACACATTTCAACCCCAGGAGATCTGGTATAGGTTATAAAATGGGGGTTATAAAAGAGGTTTTTAAATAGCTCATTTGGAAAGAAGCCATCTCAAAACCACTGACTTGTGGCCACTGGGAAAGCCATCTCAAAACCAATGGAATTAAGCCTAGGTTGGTTTGGACTCATTTGAACGATTTTTCATGCCGATTCCAAATATTCACAAAAATGCATATTTAGAATATTTTGGAAAACATGAAAACATTTTGAATCTGAGTGGACTACTAATAGTCCACTGCAAGGTACGGTCCGAAGGGTTTAAATTTGAAAAATGCAGCCCAAGTTACTGTAAAATCACAAGCACATAAAGCAGTTGTGAAGTTGTGTCATACATGTTTAAAAAATAGCTATGTAAAACAGATATGACCATCACTTATACATCTAGTCATTCAAAGTATATATACCGTGAAAAAAAATCCCCACATTCGTATGCCAGTGTAGACTTGGTTAAGAATGTTTTTATTTGAATAATGGTACATTGTCTTTGCTTCAATGGTTATGAATCTTTCACTTTAGGGAGACATGTATAAGTAAGACCCACATTATGTCTCTTTGCAGGTTTGGTTAGGTATGTTTCCATTTGAATAATGAGTACAATTTACTTTGCTCAATGGTATGAGATCTTTCATCTTTCGGGAGACATGTATAGTCAGACCCCCATTATTTCTCTTTGCAGGTTTGGTTAGGAATGTTTCCATTTGAATAATGGTACATTTCTTTGCTTCAATGATTATTAATCTTCATAAAACACACCTGTCATCTTTGAAATGAAAAAACAAAGAAGTGGGGTCTATATCAGGAGTATAGTACATAATGACAACCACAGTTTGTTTGCTTACAAGCACATCAATGAAGACACAAATTCACGCATGGTATAGAAGGTTATTTTGCAAGCAATATTCAATATTGATTTTGCATTTTGTATTGTAATTTGCAGCATACATCACACAAAAAATGGAATATCAATTTAATGACTTTCACAAACAATTAATTCACTACTAGAAGATGTCTCTCAAACCACTAGTGTCGCACAAATGGACAATATTAATATGTCTTTCTCGCATAGTGCCGGGGAGGGGGGTGTCACTTGCATTCAAAGGTGGATATGATGCATGAACATGGACTTACAAAATGCACCCCAAACAAGTATTTCCACCGACTAAAAAACATACCCCAAACAAGTATTTTTGTCGGTCTTTGCTACCCTAGACAAGTATTTTCGTCAGATTTTGCTACCCTAAACAAGTAAGCAATGCATTGTGTCGTTAATATATCTTTTATTATCTTGCTTTACTTCCAATTTACAATATTTTTTATGATTTTGATCTCTGCTTCATAAAACATTACCTTTTGCTGTTTTTGACACCCTAATCAATGTACGCGCGTACATCACCTGCTGGAAAAAAGGAACCCTTTTTACGTCTTTTCTTGTTCACGCATCATATCCACCTTTGAATACAAGTGCCCCCCCGACATAGTGCTAATCACACTGCAATAATGTCTTCTATGTGTACTTGTGTGCAAGTCAATACTGAATTCTTACAATGACTAATTCAGTAGGCACTTTCCTGAATGACCTATCATAGGAATACTGCATTCAAACATGAATATATCTACTACTGAAATAAAGACTCCGCATAAACCATTTCACCCACCTGGCCTCCTCCAGCACTCGAGCTTTCTCTCGGTCTTCTTCCTCCTTTCTAAGTCTTGCTTTCTCATCAACTTCCTCCTTATTCAGTTTGTACCAGCGCTTTAGAAGGAACACCCCGTTATCGCTGCTGTCTTTCAGATTGATAACTTCATCCGGAGCCAGGCCACGTTCTATCAGCAGCGTGAAGTGGTCGCGAGTTTGGGGAAAATTGTCTATCACCCAGCCACCAGCACTGTGGAATTAAAATCAATTTCTCTTAATCAGTTTAATTTTTTTTGTAATGAAATTATCGTAAAACCAGAAACTTTTAGGATGCCACAACGCATCTCTATTCTTACTAGTATTTCAAATGTACTGTCATTTTTGCATGCATATAATATTGAGATTCTGAAGAGAGTGCAGTTGTTTCAAGGCTGCTTACTGCTTGGCCTAAAAAGATCCGGTAGGCCCTATTGAATTGAAATGTGAAATGAAAACAATTATGACGCATGCAATAGCCAGTACTGCCAGTAATCACCAAAGGGACATAAAATATAAAGTGTTTCCACACCACCAGCGAACAAACTAACATTGTTTCTAGATTTTCTCTGTAAAAACGCTATTTTAATGGGAGGTCACGCTCGTTTTACCAACTTACGGTTTACACTTGTAAACCCTCCGTAATAACAATTAACATATACGGTAATTTAACTTTTTGAAGAAGTCAAACCTCAATTTGATGTGAAATTCCCCGTAACAAATTATTGAAGACTGAATTTAAAGTAAACAAAAGGAAATAGCATCACCTCAAACAAAAATCAGTAAAAAACACATTATTTTACATGCTATCATTATGATTGAAACCAATTTCTACTAAAATGTAACACCAAGTTTGGCGCGGAATTTGACATTTTTTACGTTCAGATCATTTTTTATTTTTTATCATACCTTAATAAAAGTCTTATTAGTTGACTCCCTGATTTTTTCAGTGATCTGAACAATGATTTTTTTTAATGGGAAAAAGAGAACAGTATACCAGGGGCTTCGGCTCTGGTGTACGATGCAATGCGGGTATTGGTTGCTATGTTGTGTAAATGTTATGAATCAGCTGTTTTTTTTAATTATTATTATTTATGACACAGCTATAATAGCAAAATGGATAGTATTTTTTTAAATGTGAGCTACAGTTTGAGTCAGGATCTAAAAACAATTTGATATCCCATAGTGCAATAGGCGAAGTTTCATCACTCATGTACGGCGGTGCGGAGATGATATGCCAGTCAGGGAAGATATGGGTGCTAGCGTGGTGCTAGGGAAACATCGTTCATCTCCTGAGTTTGTTCGCTGGTGGTGTGAAGTGTATCTGACTCTATGATCAGACTGTAATAAATAATATGCTTCACAAAAACAAAACAAACAAAACACACATACACACTAAGAAAGAATACCTTGTGCAAGTTTATTTTTTTCATAAATCATGGTTTATTTGATATAGTGGAAATGCTGGGAGAACAATGAGGAAAGTTAGGAAATTTTAACTTGCATACTTTATTTCATAAAAGATTTTTAGTGTATTCTCCAGAATGAAACTATTAAAAGTTGGTATTTGTGACAAGTATGTTGCAATTCACAAAAGTTTCCTGCTGCGAAAAAGGCTGTCGTTATAATCGTATTCATTAATTCTGGGACACGAACGAACAAAACACCGCGTATGTGCATATCCTTACCTCGGAAGCGTATGTTCCAATGCCCTTGACAACGGCAATATTGCGCGTTTAATGCAGGGCGCAGTAGGGCGTAGTCGTGCGTAAGTTGAATGCATGAACGTTTGTATCAAGCTCTCTGTGCGTACGCCGTGTCCCAGAATTTAAGAATATGATTATAACAATTTGAAAAATTTACAATTACAGTTACCCTACCAAAACCTCCCTTGCTGGTGCCGAATGATTTAATATAATGGTCAATTGACATTTTACACTCCTTTGTATGCAAAAATGAGCACCCTTTGGGGTATAGGAGGTGTACAGGGTGATCCCAAAGTGATGGATGAGGGCAAACTCCCCCTTAGAGGAGAGAAGTGCCTAGTGTGATATCAGAATGCCCCATTTACTGGATTTTAGTACCGATAGATAGCTTAGGAAAATAAGAGATGTATTTCCATTTTTTTTTAGTTTGGGAAAATCTTCTAGAAATACAATATAGGTCCATTAGAAAAAAATTCCAAGATAAAATCTTTTAGTCTGATATAGTTTTATTCTACAATGGTGCTCTTGGAGCAGAACTTCTTGACACAATCTCAAACATGGTATTGAATGCTGCTGAAACAATTTAAAAAAATACATACGAAGGCCCATTAGGATCTTTCTTCCTCAGCTCTTTGTGGATCTCTTGTATGGCCTCCTCCAGCGCTTCCACATAGGCATCTGGTGCCAAAGGGTACGTCTGACTCTCGGCCTCCTTGACCGCTGCATCTACCATAGCTTTGACCTCTGGGTGTGAGATGTCTACCTCTATGGTAGGCTCTGTTGGTCCTTTAGCCTCACAACTGGTGTCAGCGCTTTGGTAGTAGCCTCTGTCGGCTGCTGAGAGGGCGCCACATCTCCGACAGCTGGGGTGTCAACTGCAGATGGAGTTAATTGTCAAAATGACAGATCATTATCTCTAATTTGTCTCATGCTAAAATGGAAGTTTTGAGCGACAAAATGGACGCTATTTCTTATCTACTCTCTGCCCTGGTTTCACAAAATATATTTTTCTGAACTATGCACTGGGTCCTATAGTTTGTGTCATCTTAAAGGGACATGAGGAGATTTCCGGAAAGAAGCACCCCAATTTTTCTCGCACCTAGGTTTTTTACATATTTGGAATGCTTACCAATGTATTAGATCACACCTGAAGTGAATAAGCCGAATACGCTGTCTTTATGTAATAAGATGATGATTTAGTAGTTTCTGTCGTGCACGACAGAAAGTCACAGCATGGTTTTCTATGGGGAACGATTACGATAGCAGGCAAGTCAAAACAAGGTTTTGTGGTTTTCTTTTGCACCTGTTTGTCCAATAAACCTTCCAAACGTTCTCGGTAGGTGGTCTACAACCGATCTAGTGAAATTTGAGAGAAATTCATATCCCAAAAAAAATCTCCTCCTGTCACTTTAAGTTGAAGGTGACGTCACTGCGACTTTTATGTTTCACACCCATGAATCGCGTGCGCTATGCTTGGAATCAAAGCATGATACGCACGCGAATAAGGCGGCACGATCGAGTCGCTAGTGGGAATGCAAATACGCATAATGACGTCACCTTCAACTTTAGATGAGACAAAGTATAGCATGTTAGCCTTCCTCTATTGCCCTACACTATACTGCAACATACATGTACTTAAAGGCTGACTCAGAGATTTCCCTATGAGGGCGCACTCAATTTTCAAACAAATCGTGTTTTTTGCATATACATAATGCTTGTCCACACACTAATCACTGTGTGAAATAACTAAACTCAAATCGAAGTCCTTCATATAGAAAATCGCAACTTTGTTATTTTTTGTTATACACGGTATCCTATGACACTATTATACCGTGCATAAATACTTACTGCATGAAAACGAAAAATCCGATTCATCTCTAATTTTGGAATTCAGCATTTTAGGTGACTACCTTTAGTTTTAGAACATTGTTTTTAATTGCTACACAAAAAAAAGTATATTTTGAAATCTCTGAGTCAGCCTTTAAATTCCACTTGATTTTGAACACTTTCTTTGAGAATATAATAAATTAAAACCACAACCAAAGCTAAACAAGTGGCTTCTTCTTAGCGTGTCCACAAGTCATTGGTAATGGCTTGTGGTGGTGTCAGGATTTATTCAACTTATAGTATTCGTCAGTAATTCTGAAACAAAATTCTGGCTGCCCGCGCGTAAACCCGGCATTGTGTGACGAACGCTTGACAACGGAAATCTACTACGCAATTCAACAGACGCGCGCGTGCCATTTGTTTCAGAAATTATGACGGCTACTATAGTAAGCTGATCCAGGGCTGCTTGTATCCATGATACGGATGCTCCTAACATGGCTCCTAACTTTTTGAGACTGGGGGGGGATTGGGAACAGTCAGGGGTTTACACCCTACTCTTATTCGACACTGACTGCGATGTACATATACAGTTTGTGACTCTCTGTAAACGGGACAGACGGCTTAACGTCCCCGCCGAAGGATGGGATGCTGTAAGGATCCATTTGCCCAATTCAATGGATATGGAGGAGGAGAGGTATATTTCTGTATTTTAATCAATAGATCGTATACAGATTAATCCAGAATTGAGCACCGAATAAATCCCAGCAAGTGACCCCACCGGGATCGAAACCCGGGATTTTTTTTGTAAATTTGCACACGGCAAGCACCACTAACCGCTAGGCCACGCTCTCCCACGAGATAGTGGCTAAGCTAAGGGAAGACATGTCTCCTTGTCAATGAGTAGTCTTATATTGATTAGGTGCAAGGTATCCATAATTATAGAGTATTGGAAGAGAACTTTAGCCGGCCTCAGAATCGATAGTTGCCATACATAGTAGACACTAAACTTCTAATCCATGGGTTGTGGGTTCGATCTTTTCATTTAAGCACAAAATTTAAGTTATTAATATGCTTAAAGCGAGGGGCATGGCATGAGACTTCTAGTAAATGGTTATAGCTGATATGTATGGGAGATGCTACTTGATTGATGAATAGACATATGTGATGCGATCAAAAGCCCAAAATGCGTCTGAAGTCGGTTCAGAATTTAATTTTTTACTTTTTCATGTAGCTGTATGCATCATTAAAAAGTACATTTGCTGAAATCCCCCACGAAATGACCAATTACTTCCAAGATATGTCAGTTGAGGGTGAGTTGAAGGGTGGACAAAACAATAGGAAACAAAAGACATTTTTTGCTCTTTGGTTAGCATATCTCAAAATCATATTTGCGAGTCTCCAGACTCATTTTGCTTGATCACATCACATATTGTCAGTGTGAATGCAAGAAGGTCGTAGGGCAATAGCTGCCAACTTGTCCTCACATTCCAAACCTACTTTTAAGGCCAATCTTGGTCCAGTGGCTCTTGAAATGGATTTTCAGGCAACACCATTCAAGAGCCACTGACTCAAGGAAAGATAAATTGAGTTCGCCTAATACATGGCAGCTATTACGCTTACGACTTTGTTTGTGCAACTTCATAGACGTTATTTCATAAGCCAATAAGTAGATTTAGCGTAGGAGTCGTTGTTTTTGTATTCCCGGGGGGGGGGCACTTGTATTCAAAGGGGGAGATGATGCGTGAACAAGAAAACGTTTAAAAGGGATCTTTTTTCCAACAGGCGATGTAGCGCGTAACATGTGATTGAGGTGTCAAGAACAGCAAAATGTGGAAAAAAAAGGGTATGTTTTTTCGTTAACCCTGAAATTGTGATTTGTATGTGTTCGGGTATGTAATACTCACAATAAGCAAAGATAAAAAAATGTAAAGCAGGAACAAGATAAATTTAAAGCGTATATTAACGACACAATGCAGTGCATTACTGTTAGGGTAGCAAAAAACTGGAAAAAAAAAATGTTTCTTTTAGTGTCTGTAGCAAAAACAGACAAAATCTTTTGTTTAGGGTATTTTTGTAAGTCGGTGGAATGGACAATACGGTGTAGTGGGTGCATTTTGTAAGTCCATGGTCACACATCATTATCAACCTTTGAATACAAGTGGCCCCCGGGGTTCTTGCACAAATAGCAAAAAAATCAGGTGCAAAACAAATACATTCTTCCAAATAAATAGAATTTGGGAACTTCAGGAAAAACCCTTTACATATAGTCACTCAAAGTTAAAATGTTCAATTTCCCGCCCCCTACCCCCCAAATAAATGATACACATATTTAATTAAATGCAATAGATTCAAATGCTTCAAACGCTTACCCCTATAGGTCAGGGGTTTTGAGCTTGTGATCCCAAATGACATTTAAATCCAATGACTTAATGTTTAATAAAATAACCCTAGATCTACCAGGGGTGAAAGTGCCAATTTACGAAGCCTCACAGGTATGACCAATTGAAAATGTTACAACACTGTTATCTCTCGTGGACCATCATTGAGCCTTGCGGTTGCTTTGAAAACACAAGCGATTTGAAAAACTGTGCTACCTTCTTGGAAGTTGTGTCACCATCATCCTCTTTTTGATCACTGCCCTTTGATCTGTTAACAAAAATCAAAACATATATAAAAAACTGATTGTTTTCATATTTATGTTCAATTTCATAATAAAAGAAAATGGCAGGCAATTTCCACGTCCACATCATTTGTTGAAGGAATCTTAGAGATTAATTGTGAAA